>VMBQ01002030.1:139127-199415 GCA_007657795.1 Dreissena rostriformis | reverse complement strand
ACACCGTGATTGAATCAAAGTGAAGTGCAAAAACGTTTTTATATGCATTATATTCAATAAATAAATGGTTGTTACGGGTTTTACAAATCATAGAATTTGACCATTCAGAAACAAAATGGGTTTAAAAATGTTCATTGACATGTGCCTGCTCGTAGCAGTCTGTTTCTAATTTCAAAATCGTTACGTTCTTCGAATGAAAATGGCCTGTCTTACACCTCACGCGTGTTATAAAAGCATAATATGGACTCTCCTTCCTAAGGTAGAAGCGTATAATTGGAGCAAATACTCGGCATAAGTTAATTGAAGAGCGAGAAACACGTGCATTAAAACCATGTACCCGTTGACACAAAACTGGTCATGTCACTGTTCAATGTCGAGTCATTCATGTCTGTCTTGGGCCTCCCAGACAGTTAGACCCCCTGAAGTTTTTAGAATCTTTATAAATACTTGTTTTGGAATATGGTTCGTGAGTAACATGTTGTGTTTATAATTTCAATTGAATTGATTGAATTATAAGCTTTCTCTTTCATCTCGCGAGAAGCAAGTTTTACCATTTAAAATCATTTCAATGTTCGCATTTTGAAAGCGTCCGCTTCAATGCTTTTTACCTACGTGTATAAGCAAGGTCCATGGTCCGTTCATCTGAACACATGGATTATTTGAATGTGTATGTGATATCGTAAAAAATCCAATCTCAAAGTTCGCCTCATTTGATGTGATTGTTCATGGATGGTTAAGCGGTGTCAAGGCGCAGATTTCATAGATTGGGAAGCACAAAATATTTGAATAATTATTAGGATAAGTGTGTGTCATAATCAATTGGAACCACCGTGTTTGCCTGTTTATTGCTGCGTCTGATACTTCGTGCCCACGTCATACATTCCCCATGCCTTAACCCTTTATGCCTAGCGGACTCTCCCATCATTCTAAATTGGATCAATTTATTTCCAAAATTAGGGATGTCTAGTATATTTATTTCTATATTAAGAATATTTCTTACAGAAATTCCTTTAAGCAAACAGCGCAGACCCTGATGAGACGCCGCATCATGCGGCGTCTCATCTGGGTCTACGCTGTTTGCCAAGGCCTTTTTTCTAGACGCTAGGCATACATTGGTTAAATTATTTCAATATAATTAACACAATTATTTCCTATGACCAGACACTGCTTAAACCCATCCGTGTCCGTGCAAAGTCGAGGATTTAATTTAATGTTTTGGTCGCATGTGTTCTACGATTCTTCATCGTTAAACGTATTAATGCGTGCATTGGTATATAAGTAATCTCGTATTATGTTTAACCAGACTACACGTGTCGCGTACATTACCAAAGCTTGCCAATACAATTCAATGAAGAGTTAATTTCCAATCTGGTCATTCCCACCTTTCAGTTGGTTTAAAACACTGTTACGTAAAGGGCAATTATGTTATAACGAGCTTATTGTTCACTCGATACTCTATACCTTGAAGAAAATAGCACACTTTTCACATGTTTAACATTGTCTCCGGTCGAAAGACATTGCAGTCTTACGACTTCTGTAAACATTTACAATTTTAAATTATTTGTGTATTCATTTAAAGCCGCATACTTATTTACTTTAAAATATAACTTTTTTGAAATTGAATTGAGAAAACACGACGCTATTTACTTAAGACAGCGAAGTCACATGGACTTTTGTTGACACAACCTTCAATACAAGTAATTGGCAGTTTAAACCGTTTAAATATGGTAAACAGTAAAAACCTCTTAACATAAATTATGCTTAGCGTCAAGTTAACAGTTAAATGAGATTGTATGATTTCTATAAAGGGAAATTTGATTGACTATTCAAAAGTCGTTTATATCATGTATGCCCTATTTTCGGATTGAACACTTATTCTGAACTGTATTATCATATTTACCCACATAAAGATTACTTTCAGAAATACAATCTTAAGAAAAAAAAATGCAAAAAATAACTCCCACTAAGTATGTTTATAGACCGCAGTTCAGCAATTATGGATGGTTTATTATTTAATAGAATAACGTTCAATGGGAACGTAGCGCTGCATATTTACGTCGCCGCATTGACGTGAGCAAAAGCGCAAATGCGCCGACTTTTAACGATAAACGAGACTACTTTTGTGCGGCAAAATGCACACTATTAACCCATTTATGCCTAGCGTCTTGAAAAAAGGTATTGGCAAACAGCGTAGACCCAGATGAGATGCCGCATAATGCGGCGTCTCATCAGGATCTGCGCTGTTTGCTTAAAGGAATTTCTGTAAGAAATATTCTAAATATAGAAATAAATATACTAGACATCCCTAATTTTGGAAATAAATTGATCCAATTAAGAAGGATGGGAGAGTCAACTAGGCATAAATGGGTTAAAGAGAAACCCCGGTCATACCCACACACATACATTCCAAACACACAATGAATCCAAAGAATCTTAACTTTCCGCTTTTATGATTTTGTTTTGTTTAAATGAAGTCTCTTTTAAACGAAAATCCAGTCCAGGCGGAAAGTTTCCTCCCTGATTAGTCTGTGCGGACTGAACAGGCTAATCTGGAACGACACTTTACGCAAATGTATTGAGTCNTATCAGACAAACGATGGTGAATGTGTCAAAACATTTTTTATTTATTTTTTTTAAATAAAACGTATGCCCATTTACAACTTAACATGTATTTAACAATTTATTGTTAAAACATACTTCATAAGAACAACAAACAAGCATGTCTGAAACCACAAGGCCCAGATGTGTTATATGTGGCATCTAATATCGTATAGTGGTATTCTACTCAGTTTCGTTAAATAATGACATCGAACTCAAAACATGCCACAACTTTACATAACATGTTTTATAGCACAGCTACAAACGCAAATAAAGAATTGTATTCAGTCATTTGATCAAAGACGCTGTCAAACACTTCACCCGTCATGTTTTGCAATTTTTATATTTAATGTCTGCTTTTTAAGTAGAAAAGTAAATAACCCAAAGTTAATATTTATGTCGTCACATTTTCGCTTTCATTGAACTAGAAAGTACTATTTGAACATGATATACATGCACACAGGTATGTACTTTGGTATGATATATGTCCACTGTGTCAGCGGCTATCATATGACGACAACAGTCCTGAATCACTTATGTCGAATTGGCGATACATCGACAATCTTCGGAATCGTCCGTTCGGTATATTTCTAAAAATATGTTTACGCAGAAAGTTTCGACGTCCCGTGAGAAATTAAAAGGAGGTTTACAGAAGATGATGTCGAAATTCCAATAAAGTTATGGCATCTGTTATATTCTCTGCTTGGAAACGACTTCTTCAGATGGTCGCCAACCTATACCGGATGTCTAGACCATAGACCATGAGGTAGCTGAGATGTCTGTCGTAGAGCCCATTGGATGTAGCACTTGTTGCAACTCCTAACCATCTTCATACATAGCCGCTGACTGCCTTTTCCTACCATCCATTCCCGGCAGTATCATCTCTTAAATCAGCAGCCTTTAGATCAGTATCGTTAGGATTCCATGCCGGTAAATCCAGGCTTTATACTTTCCTTACAGCCCGGTTTTGTCTACTTTTTTTGAGCCATTATGTTTTTGTGGACTTCAGTCAGTTCCTTCCACCGGTTACTGCCTGCCAGTGATGATTAAAAAAGAGCTCTACATGCTGTGTATAACAACGTACAAAGCTTCAGCCATGTTTATTTGACATGGAGCCACATCGATCGGTACCGTACTTTCTTTCAGGGCATTAATATTCCCGGGGTAGGGATGCGGCATGCTCACATCGGGGAATGATGCATTTATATTGGCGCGGTATATTATTCCTACCTCCCCTATTTAAAGCCATATACTTATTTGGTCTCAATCATCTCAGTGTGAGATAAAGTTTTTGGCGATGCCTGTTTTGATAATTATCATCATAAAGGACTCAAAACTCACCACGTTGGTTATTTGATTTAAATAACAGGGTACGCCCCCCGTACACGCACACCTGCTAAATCAATTAACGTACTTTTCTCTGGGAAATGATCCTCATTAAAGACAATTGTCAAGTATTACCGAAATAAAACTTGGCAATTGTAATGTTTTAAAGTAGGGATTATAGAAAGCAAATATAACTTCTTTGCATAACTCAATGTTTTTTATTTAAAGCGTTAAACCTCTGTGCCATTACGCTCTACCTACAGACATAATACACTAAATATTCTTTATTCAAAGGACTGGCTGTTTTGAAGCTAAAGCTCCACCTTTGAAATCACAATATAAATATACCTTACTGTAGATCCAGTCTGGCTACCCTGTCCGTTTATGAGTCAACTGAACCTTGCGTGACTTTATAGCGGACATCGTAGCTCCTGACCAGACTGAGCGATTGCGCACATGGAATAAGACACACTTTCTTATGACGCGGCTCTTATGTAGTGTCATGTATAAAGTTACTTTGCTATCTTTTCAGACAAATATGTGTCTTTAAAAATGTTGTTTTCTAGGCGATTGTTTTAACTTTATCTTCCCATGATTGATTACAATAAATTATTTCCATTATTTTTAATTCCGTTCGTCTAATTGTACAAATTTGCCAACAAATTAAGACATTTATGTACATCGTTTTGAGGCATGCATTCTCTAAGAAAGGTTATGTTCAAAAGAATTCAACATTTGATTTACTCTAAAAAACTATCAACACTGCCATTTGAATTGACCAATACAGCTGATTTATATGTAACTGATTTAAAACTTATGTCAGCTGGTTTAGACTTAGTTAAAAGCCCGATAGTAAATCATGATGTTCTATTGAAAATCTACAAATAGCCTTTCCCAAGTGCGCCATTATAATGTTATACGCTCGTTCATCCTTAATTTAAACTTTGAACGCATTGATATTTCTTTTCCAAAATAAAGGGTCGTTTCTTTTCGAAACAATGTGTTTTAATATGTTATATCGGTGTCGTTTTATTTTATACATTTTAAAAAGTATATATAGAACCAGGCTGAAACCGGAACCAGAACTGAACATAAGCCGGTTCAGAGGTTAAAATGTCGAAATGCTCCACATTTGTATACCTAGATCATGTTTAACCTTAGATATATTAATTTAATGTTTGGTCTTTTATTTCAGCCTTTGTCTAAAATTTGGATATTAACTACATTTTTTTCTTGTAAGCATTTTATTTAAAAAATCTGGAGATAATATGCTACACTTAATATTTTATTTTCAGTGTGTGTGTTTTTTTTATTTAAAGGGAAATAGTATATGTTGCCATATTTTATATTTTGATTTCTGCATTATATACACATTTTTTATAGTGTATGGTATTTTTTATTAACAATGTTTTGTTTTCTAACTGAAATGAACCTGTGATTTAACCCACCTTTTGCTGGAATAATGTCACCATACACAATGCCAACTTAAGTTGTTAAACTTTTAAAATGTCTTTCTATTAATAATTTCAGAATATCTATAATGTCCGCTGTAATCTGTAAGAAGAACTCATGAAAATTGTGTTTGGATATTTAGACACCAAAAGAAGACATTCAAGTTATTTACAAAAAAGGACATGTATATATATTACAATAATAACATGATACTCGCATATATTTAAATAGAAAATGTTCGTTGCTAAGCAATCCAATTAACATCGTAGAAAGTATTCCAGATTCTGACGTTATTTCTTCATCGTTGATCATTGTATCACTATCACTGGTGTAAAGAATAAAAATACTCAATAATTTTCGAACTACTATTAGTTATCGACCAAAGTAACAAGCCTGATGTGTCTCTTTTTAATCATTCGGACAATCAATAGTTCGGTGCCACGAATCGGAGGTGCAAATACTTATTTATTGACAGATTAACAATAATAACATAAACACTATTTGGCAACTAACCTATGTTTCAATGAAAACTATACATTTATCTGACAACGATGGACTTTGTGGATGCAGAGTCCAGTACTATTGCGAGACCAAGCCATATTTCCAGTCCTCTATAACAATCAGTGTACTGTCGATGCAACGAATCAAGTCAGACGACTAGACCGGACAAACAATGTATTAAGCACTATTTTGTAAATTGTATTTGGCTTCCATATTTAATCTGTTATGGTTATAATGTTAATGCAACCATGATTTATACCAATACCATAACACATGGAATCCATGTGTTATTAAGGCTTTAACCTTGGTTGGACTTATATCTGAAAAGTCTCATTCCGTTATGAGAATACAATTTTCACAATGACAAAACGGGACTTATAATTGGAAGATCACCGACCTAGTTAATGTACATAGAAAAAAGGTGTGCCGAGCAAACGTTTGTACCAAGCCGAGGCGTTTCCGAACAAAGTCGTTTGTGAATACCTTCGTTAAAGAAGATTTTTGTTGGTGCAATGAACCGAACGGAGTCATTATTTTACTGAATTGATGTGAACTTGATACAGGTGCAAACTGAAACGATGGCATTTAATTTCATTAATTTATTGGGACCCGATCGTGTGATTCTTTTTACCTTTAGTATAACAAGATGCAGATATTAAATTGTATTTGATTCAATAGAAGTCATTCATGAATAGACCATATGACACCAAACGTGATAACAAATTTATCTTGAGGATTATACATATACAAGTTTGCGGTCCTCACAAAGTATATGCTTATCAAGTCACGTAAAGTTAAATTAATCAAACACGTGCTTTGTCAAAACTGCACCCGTCTTGTCAGACGAACTGTTCACGTCACTGTTCAATTTCAAGTCATTCCAATCGGTCTGGTGTTTCCAGTTCAAAACGGTCATGGCTGTTAGAAATTGTAATGTAATTGTAATTGTAAATTGTAATCTTTGTGATAAATTCTTTAATAACTTGCTGTGGTGTTAATACCATTTTCATCAAATTTATTAAATTAAAAGCAATGTCTTTATTAAAATCTTGCAAGAAGCGTGTTTTACAGTTTTAATGCATTCCAATGATCACATTTTGAAAGACATGTTCATCATTCCGCTTCATTGGTTTTTACCTACTGGTATGAATGTCTAGATGGTCCGTTCATATAATCAATTTATGGAAGGTATTTGAATCTTCATATAATCTCGTCTAAATCCAATCTAAAAAATCGTCTCATTTGTTGTCATTGTTAATGGATGGTTAAGCGCTTTTAAACCGCAAATCGCTAATGCATGGGTCGCAATGATTCACTTTAAGAACATGATGATACACGTGTCTCGGACTAAATAGGAATCATCTTGTTGGCTTGTACATTGACACGTTCAGAATTTCTAGCCCAATATATAAATTCCCATTTATCAAAGATTTAAATATAATTTCCCATTATTGCTTCCCATGACCAAAAATATATGATCAGCATTTGTGACCCATACGTGTCCGTTCATGTTCACACTTTAATGTCTTCCGTTACATAGCTGTGGGTTGTTTCAACATCTTCGTTGAAAGTATGAATGCATGAAAGTATTATAGCTTCATATTATTATTATTCACCAAAAAACATAATGTGTCGCGGACACGACCAATACTTGTCCAGATCAAGGCCACAATTTGTGGCCCAAAATACACGTATTTTGTTTAATCTCCGTAACTTCTACATTTCTGAATGGAGGTTATATATAATTTTCAGACAGTTTGAACTTCAAAATATATTTATATTTGAATTGAAGTGCGTACACTCATGAAAAAATGTCATGTCCAAAGGGAACTCAAACTAGAAACATACTGGTACTGTGTATGGCGGCATAAAGACAGGGGTATTAATAGCATTACGTGGAAGCTGTATTTAATGTCTTGATTTCAGTTTTTCGATTTTTCCATTTCAAACAACTAAAATGGTTCGTGATGTAGGGTATATACAAAGTTGAAACAAAACTAGGGCACCTGTGTCATCTAAGAGTTATGTCTCAATCGTGTCACCTTCACAATTCGAGGGTTCATTATGTAATGTGAAATTATATACGTACGCGCTTGTTTTTAAATCTACAAGTCCCATACTATTATGAACAGGTGCATACCTGTTGACATGTATTACATTGTATCCAGTCAAACAGACATTGCTGTTCGACGCCTACTGTATATGACTTGAACTGAAAGTAGTCATGTGAATTGAAGAAACACACACATATTTACCTAAGACACCGAAGTTACAGTGACTTTGGTTTACACAACCTCACTTACAAATAATTTGAAGTTGTAACGAAAATTTGACAGCAATTACTTGTGCTTCATTATACAGTTTAATTATATTTTGGTATTTCTATTGGAAGTGAATATGACTATTCAAAACTTCGTATATATTGTATATGGCCGAGTTTTGACATAAAAGATTGTCGTTAACTAATGTTGTTTGCATATACATCTGTTTGTAATATTGAATTTGCTATCATATACAAATAATAATACAAAATAGTTTTTTTCGGCCCTTTAATCAACGGCTCTGTCAAATATTTTACACCTCATGTTTGGTAATGTTTAATGTCTGCTTATTTTGTAGAAAACTGAACGACCCAATGTAAATATTTATGTCGTCTTATAGCGAGCTCGAAGAGCACGCCGAAGGCGTGCTCGAGGCGACCACTACGGTAACACGAGAACTTGACTGTACAGGTTGTTGTTTTGAAAAGTTTGGTACCTGCGCGCGCAATATCCAGACCCGGACATTTTCGGAGTAAATAACCGGCGTCTCCTGATTGATCATAATGATAAAATATATAAAAATGATCAAATTTACGGCTTTTAAATATTCTAAAATTATTCTCTGTATTTATTGTGACTATATTTCGAATAATGCATCAGCATTTGTCGTGTATAACAGTTGTCTTCATTCCGGGAGTTCCCCGTTTGATGACGTCATCACCAAAATTAATTTTCGAAGTAATAAACGACGTCTCCTGATTGATCATAATGATAAAATAGATAAAAATGATCAAATTTACGGCTTTTAAATATTCTAAAATTGTTCTCTGTATTTATTGTGACTATATTTCGAACAACGCATCAGCATTATTCGTGTAAAACAGTTGTCTTCATTCCGGGAGTTCCCCGTTCGATGACGTCATCACCAAATTTAGCACTGGAATTCCCTTGTTTTTAATAGACATTAATCGAGCTCGCTTTGAGGCTTTGCCTTATTTTATATTATTTGCTTTCATTGAATAAGAGGGTATTATTTGAACATGATATACATTCACACATGTACGCACTTTGGTTTAAATTCTCAACGACGTCACGGCTTAACTATGACGACAACAGCCCTGAAACACATTTCGGACACCGTCGATGTCCCGCGAGAAAATATAAATACAAATGAAAATACATTTTTCAAACATGATGTACCCGTATGAAAATGTTGATAGAGATAAAAAGAAAATGAAGACACATTTTTTATGAATTTCTAAGAAACTTACACTAGGTAAATTTATAATTTTCACATTAACCCAAAATCGTTCAATATAGAAATGTCTGATAGCTTTACCAAAGTTGTATAGACAAATATTACTTTTTGTTATCCCAAGTGTCATAAGTAACATATTTAGAAGAAATACTTCAATTTTGGTTTAAGTTATTATAGATATTAATATAAATACTGCCCCTACCCTTTCGTTTTAGTAAGAAATTAGTGCAAACTTGTCTCAAAGTAAAACTTATTGCGTTTTCACAAACAAAAATGAGATTTAACAGTACGTCTGATGTATTAGAATGCTTTATATCACACAAAAAGAACTGGACAAAAAATCTGCAGGGGGTGGGGTTGGTGATGAGATAGGCTCTCATAATGTTCTTATGTTGGTGTGGGTATTTCATTTCCGCTCCTGTTTAATGCCAATGACATTGTTTTGTCCAAGTCATATTACTGTGAGATGGAATAAATGAAGTTGTTTTCGGTCTACCTGTTTTTGAAGTGATCCCGGCATGGAAAAGTCTCTTAACGCTTATCACATTTGATTATTTGATTTAACCCATTTATGCCTAGTGGACTCTCCCATCCTTCCAAATTGGATCAATTTATTTCCTAAACAAGGGATGTTTAGTATATTTATTTCTATATTTAGAATATTTCTTACAGAAATTTCTTTAAGCAAACAGCGCAGACCCTGATGAGACTCCGCATCATGCGGCGTCTCATCTGGGTCTACGCTGTTTGCCAAGGCCTTTTTTCTTTTCGCTAGGCATTAATGGGTAAACACTAGCTTACTACTACGCCCATACAAATAGTTCAAAACACTTGAACGTTCTTATGACTGAAATACAAGAATCGATCCCGTTTGAAGACAACTTTAAAGTTCTACACAGTTTTACATGGCGATCGAAATGTTTCGAAGTGGGGATTATTGAATGCAAATAGAACATCTGTGTATAAGTTATAACACAATCCATTTAAATGATAACGTTAGACTAAGTGTCAATACGACGTACTGACTCAAGAATGAAAGTTTTTGTTTGTTTAGAGACATTGCTATTTTCTTTAGACTAATGTCCGTATTTGTAGTTAACAGTAGATTTATATAAATATCTTATCGCAAATGTTTTATAAGACCATGTACACAAGATGCACTTATAAGTAAATGTACGTTATCAACTATTCAGATATCTTCCTGATTATGCTGATAAGTGTGTCTGTACTTTAGCAATGACACTTTTAATTGCCTTCCGTTTCTGTAACTTTACCTTTTTAGGGTGACATTAAAATTTGCACCGACAAAAATATTGTAAAAATACATCTCTGTTTCATCGGTATCAATTCATTTGCATCAAATTATCCACGCGTTATAACGAATAAAGACAGTTAAGTCAATCTTTTTGATGTGTGCCGTCTCATAAAATAATATGTTCATAAGAATTCAATATTTGATTTACTCTTGAATAAATAAACACCGTCGCTTGTATTTGACAATATAGCTATTTTTGCTTAAATACGACATCATTTAACACTGGTATCAAAAGGTTAAGCCTTAGTGAATAGCCCGCTAGAAGATTGTAATGTGCTATTGAAAACCTATTTTGTTCCAGAGAGCTCGTTAAAAGAGGTTATACATGAACACTCCCGTTCACTCCGAGTGTTAAATTTGAATGTATGGATGAGTTGGCTAGTTTTTGTTCTATCAAAACAATTGTTGTCAATTAAACAGTTAAAACTACAGATAATTTAAAATTCCTGAATTGCTAAAATATCAGCCTCGTTCTGGGATAAATGGGCTTAATGCATGCACGTACAATATCATTTCAGATGAGCATTTGTAGTCCGCACAGGCTAATTAGGGACGGCACTTTCGGCTGTTATGGAAGTTTTGGTTTAACGGATGTCTTTCCTTAACGAAAATCCAGTGTAGGCGGAAAGTGTTGTCCCTGATAAGCGGGTGCGGACTGCACAAACTTATCTGGGATGAAACTTTACACTCATGTATTAAGGTCAATTTTCCCAGAACGAGGCTTATATATTCCCAAGGGGAGGCGGAAAACTACAACGGGCGAGGCATGGTATAGGGGTGATAACCCCAAAAAAGGGTTAGGGTAAGGGTTAGGGTTAGGGGTCGGGTTAGGGTTAGGGTTGGGTTTAGGCTAACCCAAACCCTAACCCGACCCCTAACACTAACCCTAACCCTCTAACCCCCCTTGCGCAATACCATACCATGCCTCGCCCGTTGTAGTTTACCGCCTCCCCACTTTCATTGCTTGCAATAAATCGTTTAATTGATACGTGTTTTGCTGAATTGATATGCATTTGACACATGTGCAAACAGAGGACGATACGATTTAATTTTATCAATTTAATGCGAGGATTAAACATTACGAGCGTGTGCTTCAATTCACCTTTTGAAGAAAAATGTGCAGATATTAAACTTCATTTTGTGCGGGAAGCGGACAACTACAATGAGCGAGGCCTGGTATTGTAATGCGCATTGGGGGGTTAGAGGGTTAGGGTTAGGGTTGGGGTTAGGGTTAGGGGTCGGGTTAGGGTTTGGGTTAGCCTAAACCCAACCCTAATCCTTACCCGACCCCTAACTCTAACCCTTACCCTAACCCTAACCCAGGTTATCTCCGCTATACCAGGCCTCGCTCATTGTAGTTGTCCGCTTCCCATTTTGTGCAGTACAATATATTCGCGAATGGGCCATATATCACCAAATGTGAATATGAATTTATCTGGAGCATAATCCATAAACCGGCTCTTAGAAAGTGTTTCCACTATAAAGTCACAACGGACAGAAATCAAATTCTGTAACATAGTCTCTAGGACACAATACATTTCAGAAAACCATTTCAGTTTTCTTTGCGATTTATTTTTGCTTATTTAATGCTAATACAACGTTTTCCAATGTTCGTAAAATATTCTGGACAACAAGATACATGCGGTGGCCTACGGCTTCCACGATAACGACCAAATATTTTACCACTATGTCCGGTGGTCTGGGCGTCTTGTTTTTACATGTTTTGGGGCGGGTATTATATAGGCCGAGTTATGACTCTGTTTGGAAGGTATAATTAGTGCAGGACATGTGGTAGCGTTATAAAGCATGTGTCTGTTAGTTCGTTACTTAGCCCGGTTTCGTCTCTAATTATGAGATACTATTAGTTTTCCATTATCTGTTAATTGCGGTTCTCAGTATTAGTTGAATACTGTTACGTTTAAGACCTGAATTCGCGAATTTACCACGTACGAATACATTCCTGCATGGGTTTTATGTAATGTTCTGTCATAGACACATCTGGATTACTAATGTAAACAAACACCCATTATCAGTATATTAATTTCCACGTGGTTGTACTTTCCAAGGTAGATGTTAACATATGATGTCTTTTTGCCCTTATGAGAATGCCTGCTCGACCCACAAATAACATATGTTCATCAAGGTATTCGTAAATAACATATGTGCCTGTATATTTGCATCAATGATTCCCCCAACTATTCGTAGCGTTACACAAGTTGTTCGTTCCAAGGCAGATGTTAGATATTGAGAAATAATTGCCCGCTGTTATTTTCTGTATCGTAAATATTGCATATGGTGGTTATTTCGTCAGTTTCGGGACTCGCCTATAATACTGAATTGTGTTGTTAACAATTTTCCACTGCGTATACTATTTACTATAATATTTAATTTCTCTTTTGTTGGTAATTTACTTTGTTACGCTACAATTCTAACGGTTGGTTGCCTAGCCAAAGAGCTAGGAGCCCAGGACCTAGTTAATCTCATGGGCATTCTTGTTTAAAAACAAGATGTGTTTGTGAAACACTATGTCCCCTTTTTGAGCGAATGTGACCCATATATTTGACCTTTGACCTTGAAAGATGACCTCGACCTTGACCTTTCACCTCTCAAAATGTGCAGGTCCATGAGATACACATGGGTGCCAAATATCAAGTTGCTACCTTCAATATTGCAAAAGTTATGATTTTGACCCATATATTTGACCTTTGACCTTGAATGATGACCTTGACACCTCAAAATGTGCAGCTCCATGAGATACACATGAGATACACATGCATGCCAAATATGAAGTTGCCATCTTCAATATTGCAAAAGTTATGGCCAATGTTAAAGTTTGACGCAAACAAACCAACAAACAAACAAACCAACAAACCAACAGACCAAAACAATATAACATAAAAACAACAACGTGTTTTCATTAGCCTAAATTGTTGTTAATTTATTCTATATGATATGTTTTCATTGTCTTCATGTGCTTCCAATAGTCTGGTATTTATGATAAATTGCGTGAGCATGTTTCCAGCTTTCTAAAAAAGTTCCCTTCCAAACAGAACTGCCAACGTTTAAAATTGACATGAGCAGAATTCAATGTTCTCGCCCGGACCAACGGGCATCCACTTATTTCTATTTCTGAGACAAGGAAAGATAAACTTATCAATACTTTATCATTAAGCGTAAAGAAATGTAGATGCAATTTATAACATATACTGCAACTATTTCGTAAACATGTAAATACAGAATAAGTTATAATATTAATAAATACGTACTATATACCAACTTGTACATACATTTTCGCTAAACAATGCCATTTAAATGACATGATATCACGTGCAGCTTCTTTTGAACTTAAATGACGAGAAAGCTGATAAACTTATATTCTTAATTAGGTTCAAATCAGACCGTCCAATCGAAATTTAATTGTTCGGGTGTGGGCGGGCTGGACGAGAGCTCACTAATCCCACGTGGCGTGTATGACCTATGTAATGGCTGTCATTGCATTATCGCTGTCAACCCATATTAGCCTTTGCAGTTAGGACAGGTTAATGAGGGAGACACTTTCCGCTTTTATGGAATTTGTGGTTAAAGGTCTGTTCTGTTCGAAAATCCAGTGTAGGCGGAAAGTGATGTCAGTGATGAGCTTATGAGTGAATCTTATCTAGCGCGTACAAAATACACACACACTTTATATTTAATGAGTTGATTTCAAACTTCAAAATAACTCTGCATAAAACACCTGATAAAGCATAAATCGTCACTTTCATTACATTGATACGTATTGGATACATGTGCAAACAGAAGACGATAAGATTTCATGTCATCAATTTATTGCGAGGATTAAACAGCACGAGCATGTGCTTCTATTCATCTTGTGTATACCAAGGTGCAGATAGCAAATATATCTCATTGCTATCATATACACTGGCGTAATACATATTCCTTTCTCCAGTTATTTGATTGTGGGCGCTGTCAAACATTTCACACCTCATGTTTTGTAATTTAGTACTTAATTTCTGCTTTTTAGGTAGAAAAGTAAAGAACCAAAAGCAAATACTTATGTCGTCATATATTTGCTTCCATTGAATAAGAAAGTTCTATTTGAAGATATTTGATGTGAATACACAGCTATGTACTTTGGTTTATCTTCTCCACTGCGTCAGCGGCTAGCCTATGACTACACCAGCCCTTCCTGAAACACTTTGCGGACACCGCCAATGTCCAATGGCGATACATCGACAATCTATGGAATCTTTTGTTCGGTATATTAAAAAACAAGAGATGTGTTTGTCAGAAACACAACGCCCCCTATTGCGCCGCTTTGAAATACAATTTCAATATATAATTTGGCAGGTTTAGAAATTATCTCCCTTTTAAAGCTAATTACTTCCATTGGATTGTATTTTTAGACCTTTGACCTTGAAGGATGACCTTGACCTTTCACCACTCAAAATGTGCAGCTCCATGAGATACACATGAATGCCAAATATCAAGTTGCCATCTTCAATATTGCAAAAGTTATGGCCAACGTTAAAGTTTTCGGACGGACGGACGGACGGACGGACGGACAGACAGTTCAACTGCTATATGCCACCCTACCGGGGGCATTAAAATCATCTGTTTATACAGAATGTTTCGGCGTCCCGTGACAAAACAAATTATTATGCACATGATGATGGTGAATTTGCAATAAAGCATGACATCTTTTTTCTACCTGACTCGAGTTCGTCACTGTCTCTGCCTGGAAAATTCTTCAGATGGTCGCCAGCCTTTACCGGATGTTTGGACCATAGACCATTACATCCTGCAGTTGGTGGGTCAGCAGTGGATGACCAATCCACCACTCGTTGTTTCTAGGCATCCGACTCGGGCACTCCCGGCTATGTCACGTAACTGAAGCTGCGATGTCTTGGTGTGGGCTTCATTTGATGTACAACTTGGCGGAACTCCTAACCGTCTTCATATAATGCCGTTGACTGCCTCCTCCAAGCACTCAAATCCCGAAATTGCCACGTCATAAATCAGCAGCATTCAATCAATTTTGTTAAGATTCCATGCTGGTTAATACAAGTTTGATACTTTCCGGGCAGCCTGCATGCGTTTTCCTTTTCAGCCATGACGTTGAGCGAACTTCAGTTCGTTCAACTGGTTATTGTCTCTCAGTGATGAATACAAAAGATGTCAACATAATGTGTATATCAATGTACAATTCTTTAGCCATGTTGAGTTGCTATGGAGCCACATCGAACTGTACGGTACCGTAATTTCTTTTAGTCTTGCATCACTATTCCCGGGCATGCTCAAATCGGGGAATGGTTTATTCTGTTTGTCGGTGTAGCCCCCATTTATAGCCAGATACTCGATTGTTTTGTTCTCATTCATCTCACTGTGAGATGCAGTTTTTCGCGAGATATGTTTGGGAGATTATATTCTCAAAAAGTTCTCAACAACCATCACCACATTGGTTATTTGATCTAAATACTAGCCCACGTACAGGCACACCTGTAACATATATACACCATTTTGTCTGTAGGAAATGTAAGACTGATCCTCATCAAATCTGACTGTTAAGTAGTACCCAAATAAGACATGACCATTGAACTGTTTTAAAGTAGGGATTATGGAATGTTAATACAACTTCTTTGTATAACGCACTGTTTTTTTTTTATATTTAAAGCGTTAAACCTCTGTGTCAATACGCCCTACCTACAGGCGTAATACACTTAGGTATTTCTTTATTCAGAGACCTGCCTTTCCTAAAGCTAAAGCTCCGCATTTGAAATCACTATATAATTAACTTACTGTTAATGCAGTCTGATCATGACCTACCATGTCGGCTATTAAGACCACGTAACTATGCGTGACTCTAACGCGGACATCGTTGCACCTGACCAGACTGCGCGATTGCGCGGGCTGGTCTGGAGCAACGCTGGCCGCATATGGAATAAGTCACATTTTCTTATGACGCGGCTCTTATGTAGTACCATAGACTTATTTATTTTGCTATCTATACAGACACATATGTGTATGTAAACATGTTTTTCTAGGCGAATGTTGAACTTGATCTTCCCATGAAGCGTACAATAAATTCTATTCCATTATTTTAAATTCCGTCTCATCTCATTTTTCACATTTGTCAACAAATTAAGACATTTATGTACATTTTTATATCGTTTTGAGGCATGAAATCTCAAAGAAAGGTTATGTTTACATGATTTCAACATTTGATGTGCTCTCAAAATTGATCAACACCGCCGCTTTAATTCACAAATACAACTGATTTATGTTTAGCCGATTTAAACCGTTTTCCAACTGGTTGAGACTTAGTAAAAAGCCCGCTTGTAAATTATAACATTATATTGAAAATCTGCAAATAGCTTTTCCCAAGTGACAAGTCATAATAATGTTATACGGTCGTTCCTCCTTTATTAAGACTTTAAATGAATTGAAATTCCTTTCCAAAATAACTGGTCGTTTTTTTTTTCGAGAAAATATGTTTTATGTGTTATATCGTTTTTAAAAACATATATATTTAAAATACTATCGAATTCCATAATTATGTACATAAATTTATTACATGATAACATGATACTCGCATATATTTCAATAGACCCATGAATTTTCGTTGCTTAGCTCTCCAATTAACACCGCAGAAAGTAGTCCAGATTCTTGCGTTATTTCTTGATGTTTGATTAATTTATCGCTTTCACTGGTGTAAAGGATCAAACGAATCAAACTAGTTTTCGGACTACTATTAGCAAACCGAAAAAATACAGATTCGTCTCTTTTTCATCACTCGGACAATCAATATGTCGTTGCTACGAATCGGACCTGCAAATACGTATTTATGTGCCGAGAATCAATACTAACATGAAACATAATTATTTGGTAACTAACCCATATTGGATTAAAAATATACATGTATGGGCCAACAATGGAATTTGTGGATGCAGATTCCAGTACTATTCTGACACCAAACCATATGTCCAGCCCTCTCAAACAACCAATGTACTGTCAATACACGTATTCAAATCAGACGAATAGACAATGTATTAAGAACTATTTTGTAAATTGGATTTTATCTCCATACTCAATCGTGTATATTTACAATGTTAATGCAATCATTTTTAGACCAAAACCTTTATTAAATAGGAACTTTTGTTATTAACCCTTTGAGCGCTGGAACCGGATTTTGAAGGCCTTTGCAAACAGTTTGGATCCAGATGAGACGCCACAGAACGTGGCGTCTCATCAGGATCCAAACTGTTTTCTATTCTGATAGTGGTCTTAGAAAAAAAATCGAAGAAAATGCTAATTTTAGAATTTCAGCAGACGACATTTTAGCAGACAACACATTTCCCAGCATGCAAAGGGTTAAGGCGTAAACCTAGGTTAGACTTATATATAAAAAGACTTATTTCTTTATGATAATAGAATTGCTTGGATGACATAGCGACTTAAAATTGGCAGATCTCCGGCACAGTTAATGTACATACAAATCAGATGTGTCGAGCAAACGTTTGTACCAAGCCGAGCCGTTTCCAAACAAATCGTTTATAAGTTAATATTTTAAGAAGATTTTTTGTGTGAAATCAACCGTTGTGAACTTTTTTTATAATTTTACTGCATTGATGTGAACTTGACACAGGTGCAAACAGCAAACGATGACATTTCATTGTATTAATTTATTGCGACCCGATCGTGTGATTCCTTTTACCTTTGTATAACAATGTGCAGATATTAAATTGCATTTGGTTCAATAGCAGTCATTCATGAATAGACCATATGACAACAAACGTGATCACAAAGTTATCTTGAGGATTATGCCTATACAAGTAGGCGGTCCTCACAAATGTTTGCTTATCAAGAAACGGAAAGTTTAATTGATCAATACGTTTTCAAAGTGTCAAGCACAGCAGATGTAATCCACAGCGTAATATAAAGCATATTGATAATCCATGTATGTGAATACAGGATTTGGGCCAAAAGGAGCCGCGAATCTGTACCTACAAATGTGTAAATATTAATTTTATCAAGCGATGTCAGTTAAATTACTAAATCGAGACTGAGTTAAATTGCTTGATATCCGTGTTTGGCTTCTTTGTAATTTAAATATAGAGAAAGCTGAATAGGTCCCGTCTGAACTTCTGTGAAAGTCTTGAAGAGAGAAAAAACGTGCTTTGTCAAAACTGCATCCGTCTTGTCGAACGAAAGTTCAGGTATCTGTTCCATGTCAAGTCATTCCCATCTGTCCGGGACGTCAAGCTCAAAACGGCAATGGCGGTTAGAAAGTGTCAAGGACTTAAAATCTTTGTGAACAATTCTTTGAATAACTTAAATAACTTGCTGTGGTGTTAATAGCTTTTTCATTTAATTGATTGAATTACAAGCGATGTTCATTTTTTTAATCTCGCAAGAAGCGTGTTTAACAGTTGAAATGCATCCAATGATAACATTTTTAAAGGCATGTTCATCATTCCCTTCAGTGGAATCTACCTACTGATATAAATGCATATGGTCCGTTTATATAAACAAGTTATGGAATGTATTTGAATCTTCTTACAATTTTGTATAAATCCGATCCATGTGTATGCCGGCTTTAAGACGTGGGTATTAATAACAGTAAGTGAAATCTGTATGTCTTGTCTTGATTTCAGATTTCCGATGTTGCCTTAGAGTTAACCATTTTAAACAACTACAATTGTTCGTGATGTAGGGTACATACCATGTTGAAAATAAACTAGGACACCTTTGTCATTGAAGATGTACTTCTCAATAATGTCTCCTTAACAATTCGAATGGTTCATGCGATTATGTAATGCGTAATTATACAATTACGTGCTTGTATTTAAATCTACTAGTTCAATACCTTTAGAAACTGGTACACACCTGTAAACATATATTACACTGTCTCCAGTCAAAAAGAAATTGCTGTTCGATAACTACTGTACATGAATTGAATTTAAAGTATTCATTTGAAGACATGAAAATGTACTCACTTTAAAATTAACATATGAAAACTTGAATGGAGGAATCACAAACATATTTACTTTAGACACCAAAGTTACAGCGACTTTGGTTTACACAACCTCAATAACAAGTAATTTGCAGTTTTAACGATAATTTGAAAACAATAACTTGTGCTAAGCGTTCATTATACAGATTAATTATATTTTTGATTGCCATTGGAAGTGGAATATGACTATTCAAAACTTCGTGTGTATTATATTTGGTCGATTTTTGGCCTAAAAGATGGTTGTTAACGCCCACCACATGACCTGACATATAGGTAATTTTCAGAAATACAATGATAAGGACATATCACATGATTTCCATTGCGTTGTGGACCGCATTTCAGCAACTCATAATGAATTCTGAATAACACAAAGATATCAGTTAAATTGAGACGCACAGGCACATATGGGATGAAACTTTTCGCTTTTATGGAATTTTTCGTTTAAAGAAGGCCTCTTCTTAACGAAATCCAGTGTAGGCGATAAGTGTTATCCCTGATTAGCCTGTGCGGACTGCTTAGGTTAATCAGGGCTGAAACATTATTAGCATGCCTTAAGCCCAGTTTTTCTAGAACGAGGCTCAATTATAGAAGCAATGAAGAGCAGGCTTCTTTAGGACCATGGCTTGACATGTTTTGTTTCTTGTACACAAACATTAAATTATACATTTATTATATAGTCAGCCATTTGTATGTTTTCATAAAACTATTGGTTACTACCACAATTCAAAACAATATCCTGTTGTTTTTGCTTACACATCTGTTGTAATATTGGATTGCTATCATATAAACAAATGACAAAGAAAATGTTTTCAGTCAATTGATCATGGGTGCTTTCAAACACTTAAACACGTTTTGAAATGTAAATTTAATGTCTGCTTTTTAAGTAGAAAAGTAAATAATCCAAAGTAATATTAATGTCGTCATATATTTTCTTTCATTGAATTAGAAAGTATTATTTGAACGTGATATACTGCACACATCTATGTACTTTGGTATAATTTCTGAACTGCGTCACGGGTAGCTTATGACGAGAACAGCCATGCAACACATTTCGGACACTGTCGATATTCCATGAGAAAATATAAATACAATAGCTCTGCAGGCATCGTATAAAGACGTGACATGCTCTAACCCGTAATTATTTGCAATGGTAGCACGAATCACGTAGATCTGTACCGTCATTTCCTAATGGTTAGCAATTATCATTCCTCCTCTGGTGTATGTGATGAGGGGGGATCGATGTAGTTTTTTTCGGTCTACCTGTATCTGAAGTGATCCCGGTATGAAAAGTCTCTTAACGCTCATTACATTGGTTATTTGACTTAAACAAAAACTCACGACCACGTTCATGCATATCGTTCAATATAAAGAAGTGAAACACTTAAACGTACGTATGACTGAAATACAAGAATCGATCCTGTTTGTAGACAACTGTAAAGTAGTTCACAGTAAAACATGACCATCGAAATGTTGCAAAGTGGGGATTGTTTAATGCAAATAGAACGTATGTGTTTAACACCATGCATTTACTTGATACCATTTGACCTTTGTGTCAATACGACGTTCTGACCCAAGAAAGAGATTATTTCTTTGTTCAGAGACATTGCTATTTTCTGGAGACCAAACTCCATATTTGTACTATACAGTAGATTTATATTAATATATTTATATTACCTTATTGAATATGTGTTATAAGAACATGTACACATGATAAACTTATGCGTTATCAACTATTCAGTTATCTTGCTGTTTATGCTGACACATAAAAGCAAGTGCAATAGTAGTTCAGGTAAATTTTCAATTCCCTTTCGATTCTGTAACTTTTATCGGTTTCAATTCATTTGCATAAAATTATACACACGTTTTAACGACTTAAGAAAGTTAAGTCAAACGTTTTGATGTGTGCCTTCTCAAAAATATATGTTCAAACGAATTCAATATTTGATTTACTCTCAAATAAATAAATACCGTCGCTTGTATTTAACAATAAAGCTATTAACGTTTAAAAATGACATCATTTAAAAATGTCATCAAAAGGTAAAGCCTTAGTAAATATCCCGCTTAAAGAATGTAATGTGCTATTGAAAATCTGCAAATAAATTTTGCTTCCGGAGAGCTCCATTAAAGAGGTTGTACACTTCCGTTCATTCATAATTTTAAATTTTAAATTATGGATGATTTGGCTCTTCTTTTGTCTACCAAACAATTATTATTTATTAAACAGTTAACACTTTTGATAATTTAAAATTCCGGAATTGCTAAAATATTCATATTAGTCTCGTTCTCGGAAAACTGGGCTTAATGCATGCAATATCATTTCAGATGAGCCTATTTAGTCTAACAGGCTTATAAGGGACGACACTTTTTGCTTTTATGGAAGTTTTGGTTTAAAGGAGGTCTCTCCTAAACGAAAATTCAGTGTAGGCGGAAAATGTTTTCCTTCATTAGCCGGTGCGGACTGCACCAACTAATCTGGGATGAAACTTTACTCTCATGCATTCAGCTCAGTTTTCCCAGAACGAGACTTGTATATTCCCTAAGAAAATTAATTTGCATGAATATTATCTATCGCGCGCACAAAAACACTAGAATAACTCTGCATACATGACCTGCTATAAGATAAATCGACACTTTCATTGCTTGCAATAAATCGTTTAATTGATTCGTGTTTTTGCTAAATTGATATGCATTTTACACATATGCAAACAGATGACGATACGATTGCATTTTATCAATTTATTTCGAGGATTAAACAGCACGCGCGTGTGCTTCTATTCACATTTTCAACAACAAGGTGCAGATATTAGATTTTTTTCAGTATAAGACATTCGAGAATAGGTCATATATCTCCAAATGTGATTACAAATTAATTTTGAGGATAATCCATAAACAGGCCCTTAAAAATTGTTTCCACTATGAAGTCACGAACAGATAAACTTTTCAATACTTTATCATTAAGTGTCAATAAATTTAGATGCTATTCATAACGTCGTAGAATGCAATTATTTCGTTAACATGTAAATACAGATTTATTTATAATATAATTATAAACATGATGTCACGTGCAGCTTCTTTTGAACTTAAATGACAAGCAAATAAACTTAAATTATTCATTGTGTAAGAATCAGTCCTTTAAATCGAAATTATTTTTTTGCCAGTGTGGGCGGGTTGGACGAACGCCCAATGAGCGCAACTACTGTACATGAATTGAATTTAACATTTTCCTTTCAAAACATGATAACGTACTCACTTTATCAGTAACATTTGCAAACGTGAATGGAGGAAACACACAAATATTTACCTTAGACACCGAAGTTACAGCGACGTTTGTAACACAAACTCAATAACAAGTAATTTGAAGTTTTAACGATAGTTTAAAAATAAACAAATTTTGCAAAGCGTTCATTATACAGTTTAATTATATTTTGTGATTGAAGCGCATTATGACTTTATTCAAAATGTTTTATAGATAATACATGGCATAGTTTTTAAAGTAAAAATGATATTGTTATCTCTCACGTCATGATCTGACATAAAGGTAACTTGCAGTAATACAATGATTAGGATATAATAATGAAATTATTTCCACTGTTTGCGTTGTGGACCGAATATCAACAACGCATGATGATTTCTGAATAAAAAAGCATGTCAGTTAATTGAGTCGCACATGCACATCTGGGATGACACTCTCCGCTTTTTATGGAATTTTTCGTTTGAAGGAGGTCTCCTCTGATTGAAAATCCATGATAGATTAACAGATCGTTAAATTCATGACAGATTCGTCACAATTCATACTGAATCATTTATTTGAGTAGTCAATTATATACATTCTTGAATAATCTTTATTTTGTTACACATGTTTATTAAAATATTGGCTCAGAATATTATGTAGCCCGAATCTCACGAACTCGTAGCTAAATAAAACCTGTTTAATTAAAGAATTAATAAAGATAATGCTTCTTTAGGACCACTGCTTGACAAGTTTTGTATCTGGTAAAACACATATATCAAATTATACTTTATAATATAGTCACCCATTTGGTTGTTGTTCATAAAACTATTGGTAACTACAGCATTTCAAAACAGTAGACTGTTGTGTGCACAAACAGTTGTTTGTAATATTGAATTGCTATCATAAACAATAAATGATAAAGAAATAGTATTTCGGTCATTTGATAATGGGCGCTTTTAAACATTTCACACCTCATGTTTTGTAATATTTAATGTCTGCTTATTTCGTAGAAAACTGAACGACCCAAAGTAAATATTTATGTCGTCTTATATTTGCTTTCATTGAAAAATATAGAACTATTTGAACATGATATTCATTCACACATGTACGCACTTTGGTTTAAATTCTCAACGACGTCACGGCTAACCCATGACGACAACAGCCCTGAAACACATTTCGGGCACTTTCGATGGCCCATGAGAAAATATAAATGCAAATGTAAACATGATGTTCCCGTATGAAAATGTTGATAGTGATAACAAGAGAATGAAGACACATGTTTTATGAATTTCTAACAAACTTATACTAGGTCAATTTATAATTTTCACATTAACCCAAATCGTTCAAATATAGAAATGTCTGAAATCTTTACCAACGTTTTATAGACAAGTATTATTTTTTAGCTATCCCAATGTCTTAAGAAACATATTTAGAAGAAATACTTACATTTTGGTGAAAGTTATAATGTATATTAATATAAATACTACCCCTACCCTTTCGTTTGTTACACTTAGTAAAAAATTAATGAAAAAATGTCTCAAAGTAAAACGATTTGCATTGTTTGCAAACAAAAATGAGATTAAACAGTACATCTGATGTATAAGTATGATTTATATCACAAAAATGAACTGGAAATAAAACAAAATCTGCAGGGGTGGGGTGGGGATGAGATTGGCTCCCCTGGGGGTAAATATGTTTTATGTTGGTTTGGGTATTTCATTCCCGCCCCTGTTTCATCCCAATCACATCGTTTCGTGCAAATCATATTACTGTGCGATGGAATAAATGTAGTTGTTTTCGGTCTACCTGTTTCTGAAGTGATCCCGGTAAAGTCTCTTAACGCTTATCACATTTGATTATTTGGTTTAAACACTAGCTTGCTACTACGCTCATACAAATAGTTCAAAACACTTGAACGTTCTTATGACTTAAATACAAGAATCGATCCTGTTTGAAGACAACATTAAAGTAGTACACAGTTTAGCATGGTCATCAAAATGTTTTGAAGTGGGGATTATTGAATGCAAATAGAACGTATGTTTGTAACAGTTAGCATAACACAATACATTAAATTAATAACTTTAGACTAAGTGTCAATACGACATACTCGAGACTGAACGTATTTCTTTGTTGAGAGGGATTACTATTTTCTAAAGACCAAGTTCCGTATGTGTAGTATACAGTAGATTTATATTAATATCTTATTGCAGATGTTTTAAAAGACCATGTACACGCGATGAACCTAGTATGAAGTTAATATACTTTATCAACTTTTCAGTTAGCTTGCTGTTTACGCTGACAATTAAACGCCTTTACAGTATAAGTTAACGTACATAGTCACGTGCCTTTCGATTCTATAACGTTACATTTCTATGGTTACACTTAAATTTGCACCTGAATAAATTTGTATTGTGAAAATAAATACCTGTTTCATAAGTCATAATTCATTGGTTTCAAATAATCACACCGTCTTACAAATTTATGCAGTAAAGGCTATCGTTTTGATGTATCCCTTCAAAAAAATATATTTTCAAACGAATTCAATATTTGATTAACTCTCGAATAAATAAACACCGTCACTTCAATTCGGCAATATAGCCATTTATGTTTAAATACGATATCACTTTAAACTGGTATCAAAAGGTTAAGCCTTAGTAAATAGCCAGCTTGAAGACTTTTCTTCCAGATAGCTTCATTGAAGAGCTTATATACTCCCTTTCATTCCGAATTTTAAATTTGAATGCACGGTTTGCTCTTCTTTTTCTTTCCAAACAAATGTTGTTAGAGGAACAGTCAAAACTAATATATCCATATAAACCACAACAAAATAAATGTGCCTCGTTCAGTGAAAACTGAGCTAAATGCATTTTCGTAAACTGTATTGCCTTATTAGCCTATGCAATCGACACAGAATAATCAGGGACAGCACTTTCCGCTTTTATGGAATGTGTTGTTTATGTCTCTTTTGAAAATCCAGTGACGACGGAAAGAGATGTCCCTAGTTAGCCTGTGCATGACTCTTATCTAACGCGCGCACAAAACACACACAGACGGTGACATTTAATTAGTTAATATCAAACTAGAATAACTCTGTATAAATCACCTGCTATAAGATAAATCGACCCGTTCATTGCTAGCAACAAATCGCATAACTCTTTCGTTTTTTGTGTTGTTGAATTGATACACATTTGATACATGTGCAAACAGAAAACGATAAGATTTAATTTTATCAATTTATTGCGAGGATTAAACAGCACGAGCATGTGCTTCTATTCACATTTGGTATGAAAAGGTGCAGATATATTTTTTTCAGTTGAATACATTCGTGAATTTGCCATACATCACTAAATGTGATAACGAATATATATTGAGGATAATCCATACAACTGCCCGTCGAATTTGTTTCCACTATATAGATACGGAAAGATAAACTTAATTAACTTATCAATACTTTAGCATTAATATAAAGAAATGTAGATGCAATTCATAACGTAGAATGCAGCTATTAAATAAACACGTAAATACAGAATAATTTATAATATACATAAATATGCATTATTTACCAACTTGTACATATATACTTTTGCTAAACAATGCCATTTAAATGACATGCTATCACATGCAGCTTATTTTAAACTTATATTACAAGATAGCTGATAAACTTAGGCCGAGCGCTCAATTACCGCATGTGGCTTGTATGAAATATGTATTGGCTGCCATTTCACTATATAATTCGTTATCACGCCCTTTTCAGTATTTGCAATTTAGGAATACCAGTGATTTCTAGTTATAAGAATTGTCGGAAATCGCAATAACAGAGGGGGTAATCACGTGATATTCAAGAATAACAGAGGCTTCATTGATGTTCACATGGTACAGGTGAAAGAAGAAAACGACACAATAACAATGTTTTCATTTATAGCGACCCGATCTTGTGAGTCCTTTTACCTTGTGTATAACAAGGTGAAGATATTAAATTGTATTTGATTCAATAGCAGTCATTGATGAATAGACCATATGACACCGAACGTGACCACAATATTATCTTTAGGATTATACATAGATAAGTATGCGGTCCTCAAAAAGTGTTTGCTTTATCAAGTCACGGAAAAGTTAAATTAATCAATATGTGTTCATAAAGTGTGAAGAATAGCACATGCAATCCATAGCGCAGAATAAAGCTTATTGATAATAGATTAATAGGTGTGTATTGATAATACATGTATGCTAATACAGGATATGGGATAAAAGGAGCGGCGAATCTGTTCCTAGAAATTTCCTTGAAATTTGTTAACATAAATTTGCCAAGCGATGCCAGTTAAATAAATAGAACGAGACGGGCTTCTGCTTTAACAGATCGTAAAATCATGTCAGATTCGTCTCAATTCATACTGAATCATTTAGTTGTCAATTTAAGAAATTCTTGAAAAAAATAAATAAATGTGACACATGTTTTTTTTTAAATATTGGCTAAGAATATTATGTAGTCCGATTACCATGAACTCGTAGCTAAATAATACCTGATTAATTAATATAGAGCACGCTTCTTTAGGACAACGGTTTGACATTTTCATTTCAAACAATAGATTGTTGTGCGCACATGAATCTGTTAGTAATATTGCATTGCTATCGTATACAATAACATTGTTTTTCGGTCATTTGATAACGGGCGCTTTTAAACATTCCAAACCTCGTGTTTTTTAATGTTTAATGCCTGCTTATTTTGTAAAAAAAACTAACCGACCCAAAGTAAATATTTATGTTGTCTTATATTTGCTTTCATTGACAAATGGAGTACAATTTAAACATGATATACATTTACACATCTACGTACTTTGGTTTAAATTTGTCTCTGCGTCACGGTTAGCCTAGTACGACGACAAAATCCCTGAAACACATTGTGGACACTGGCGTTGTCCCGTGAGAAAATATAAATACATGTACGTCAAATGAANCACGTGGTTTAAATGTAAACATGTGTAAACCATAGAACGACATACCCTGAGATGCGACCAGCAGGTAAAAGACCGACAATTTTCACGGGCAGTGGTTTTGTACTTAGTGGACGAGTCTATGTGTTACAGTAGACTGGGTAGGATGGGTTATAACAGTGGGGTATGGGTTTCGGCGATCCCTTAGGAAAATCGCGTTTGCGTTGAATAAGAGAGTTTATTCTTGAGCGAATAAACATTAATAACAATGTTTTCATTTATAGCGACCCGATCCTGTGATTTCTTTTACCTTGTGTATAACAAGGTTAAGATATTAAATTGTATTTGATTCAATAGAAGTCATTGATGAATAGACCATATGACACCAAACGTGATCACAATATTATCTTTGGGATTATGCATAGATAAGTATGCGGTCCTCAAAAAGTGTTTGCTTTATCAAGTCACGGAAAAGTTAAATTAATCAATATGCGTTCATAAATTGTGAAGAATAGCACATGCAATCCATAGCGTAGAATAAAGCTTATTGATAATAGATTGATAGATGTGTATTGATAATACATGTATGCTAATACAGGATATGGGATAAAAGGAGCGGCGAATCTGTTCCTAGAAATTTGCTAGAAATTTGTTTACATAAATTTGCCAAGCGATGCCAGATAAATTAATAGAACTGGCTGCTTCTTTAACAGGTCGTAAAATCATGTCAGATTCGTCTCAATTTATACTGAATCATTAAGTAGTCAATTAAGAAAGTCTTGGAAAAAAATAATTGTGACACATGTTTTTTTAAATATTGGCTAAGAATATTATGTAGTCCGATTACCATGAACTCGTAGCTAAATAATACATGATTAATTAATATAGAGCACGCTTCTTTAGGACAACGGCTTGACATTTTCATTTCAAACAATAGACTGTTGTGTGCACATGAATCTGTTAGTAATATTGCTTTGCTATCGTATACAATAACATTGTTTTCGGTCATTTGATAACTGGCGCTTTTAAACATTTAAAACCTCGTGATTTGTAATGTTTAATGTCTGCTTATTTTGTAAAAAACTAACCGACCCAAAGTAAATATTTATGTTGTCTTATATTTGCTTTCATTGAAAAAAAAAGAGTACAATTTAAACATGATATACATTCACACATCAACGTACTTTGGTTTAAATTTGTCTCTGCGTCACGGTTAGCCTACGACGACAAAATCCCTGAAACACATTTTGGACACTGGCGTTGTCCCGTGAGAAAATATAAATACATGTGCGTCAAATGAAAACACATTATTACCAATGCGAACACGATGTACCCGTATGAATGTATGCCGACAAGCTTAAATTGAATTGTACAAACATGTTCAAATTGTATCTGTAAGTTTACTTGTAAATGTGCATGAAGAAATAAATATATTCATGTAGGCATAAACCATACTATTGTAGGTACAACATTGTGCATGTTGACATGTGTTAGCACATTAAGGTGTTATTACTTACTTTTGACCCAAATGGCATGATTTATGTTCCCCTGGGGGTATGGTGGTGATGAGATAGGCTCCCCAGGGGCTGGTGTTGAGATATGTTTCCTTGGGAGGGGGGGGGTAGATAAGCTTCCAAGAAGTAAGTGGTGATGAGATAGGCTTCTCTGTGAATGTGGTGTGATGATATACGCTCACGTGAGGGCGGAAAGGTGATGATATAGTGAGATAGACTTCCCTGTGAATGTGGTGGTCATAATATACGCTCACGTGAGGGCGGTATGGTGGTGAGATAGACTTACTTGGGGATTTATTTGTTTATGTTGATGGGAATATCTCATTCCCTCTGTTGTTTAATGCTAAGGCCATCTTTTGGTTTAAATGCTATCACTGAAAGATGGAATAAATGTAGTCGTTTACGGTCTACCTGTTTCTGAAATAATCCCGGTTTGAAAGTTTCCTAGCGCTCATCACATTTGTTGTTTGATTTAAACAATAACACCCGACCACGATAATGCATATCGTTCAAAGCACTTAAACGTACTTATGACTAAAATACCGGAATCGATCCTGTTTGAAGACAACTGTAGAGTAATTCACAGTTATACTTGACCATCGAAATGTTTTAAAGTGGGGATTATTGACCGCAAATAAAACGTCTGTGTACAACACAATGTATTAAATAGATAACGTTAGACTTAGCGTCGATACGACGTACTGATTCAAGAATGAAAGTATTTTTTGTTTAGAGAAATTGCTATTTACTAAAGACTATTCTGCGTATTTGTAGTTTATAGTAGATTTATATTTATATCTTATCGCGAATGTTTTTATAAGATCATGCACACATGATGCACTTATAAGTAAATGTACGTTATCAACTATTCAGATATTTTCCTGATTATGCTGATAAGAAAGTCTGTACTATAGCAATTACATGTTCTATGTCGATTGCCTTCCGTTTCTGTAACTTAATTTGCACATGAGCAAATATTGAAAAATACATCTCTGTTTCATCGGTTTCAATTCATTTGCATCAAATTAACGAATAAAGAATGTTAAGCCAATCCTTTTGATGAGTGCCTTCTCATTAAATATATGTTAAAAAGAATTTAATATTTGATCAACTGTCGAATAAATAAACACCGTCGCTTACAGTTGACAATATAGCTATGTATGTTTGAATACGACATCATTTAACTCTTGTATCAAAGGTTTAGCCTTCGTGAATAGCTTGCTTGAAGTTGTTAATGTGTTGTTGAAAATTTGCAAATAAAGTTTGCTTCAAGAGAGCTCCATTACAGGAATTTTGCAATCCTGTTCATTCCGAATTTTAAATCTGAATGTATTGGTTGAGTTTGGCTCTTCTTTTTTATCCAAACAATTGTTGTTAATTAAACAGTTAAAACTGTTCATCATTTTAAATTCCTGAATTGATAAAATATTCATATGGGCCTCTTTCTCGGAAAGCTGGGCTTAATGGATGCGCGTACAATATCATCCCATATAAGCCTGAGCAGAATAACAAGGGATGACACTTTCCTCTTGTATAAATGTTTTTGTTTACAGGAGGTCTCTTCTTAACGAAAATCCAGTGTATGCGGTGTTGTCCCTTTTCTGCCAGTGCGTTCTGCATAAACTAATATGGGATGAAATTTTACTCTCATACATTAAGCTCAGTTTTCCCAGAACGAGGCTTTTGTTTCACTTATTTATATAATATATTACCCCAAAAAACGTAGTTAGCATGAATCTTATCGCGCACACAAAAAAACGTAGTAGAATAACTCTGCATAAATGACCTGCTGTAAGATAAATCGACACTTTCATGGCTTGCAATAAATCGCATTATTGATTCGTGTTTTGTTGAATTGATATTCATTTGACACATGTGCACACAGAGGACGATAAGATTTCGTTATTTCAATGTATTGCGAGGATTAAACATTACGAGTATGCGCTTCTATTCACCTTTTGTATAAGAAGGTGCGGATATTACATTTTATTTTGTTCAGTATAAGACATTCGTCAATAGGTTATATATCACCAAATGTGATTACAAATTCATTTTGAGGATAATCCATAAACAGGCCCGTATAAATTGTTTCCACTATAAAGTCACGAACAGATAAACTTTTCAATACTTTATCATTAAGTGTCAAGAAATTGAGATGCTTTTCATAAAGTAGAATGCAATTATTTCGTAAACATGTAAATACAGATTAATTTATAATATAAGTACAAACGTAATGCATACCAACTTGAGCATTTTTTTTCTCTCTAAACAATGTCATTTAAATGACATGATATCACGTGCAGCTTCTTTTGAACTTAAATGATCAGAAAGCAAATAAACTTATATTATTCTTTGTGTAAGAATCAGTCCTTTAAATCGAAATTTATTTGTTTCCGGGGTGGGCGGGGTGGACGAACGCCCAATGAGCGCAACTACTACTGTACATGCATTGAATTTAACATTTTCCTTTCAAAACATGATAACGTACTCACTTTATCATTAGCATTTGAATGGAGGAAATACACAAATATTTACCTAAGACACCGAAGTTATAGCGACGTTTGTAACACAAACTCAATAACAAGTAATTTGCAGTTTTGACGATAGTTTAAAAAGAAATAAATTGTGCTAAGCGTTCATTATACAGTTTAATTATATTTTGTGATTGAAGCGAATTATGACTTTATTCAAAATGTTTTATAGATAATACATGGCCTATTTTTTTAAAGTAAAGATTATATTTTTAACTCCCACGTTATGATCTGACATATATGTAACTTTCAGTAATACAATGATTAGGATATAATAAAGAAATGATTTCCACTGTTTGCGTTGTGGACAGAAGATCAACATGATGATTTCTGAATAAAAAAGCATGTCAGTTAATTGAAACGCACAGGCACATCTGGGATGACACTTCACGCTTTTATGGAATTTTGCGTTTAAAGGAGGTATTTCTAAATGAAAAAAAAAACATGATAAATTAACAGATCGTAAAATTCATGATAGATTCGTCACAAATCATACTAAATCAGTAATTCGATAAGTCAATTATATAAATTCTTGAAAAATCTTTATTTTGTGACACCTGTTAATTTAAATATTGGCTCAGAATATTATGTAGCCCGAATCTCATGAACTCGTAGCTAAATAACACCTGTTTAATTATAGAATTAATAAAGATAATGCTTCTTTAGGACCACTGCTTGACATGTTTTGTATCTGGTAAAACACATATATCAAATTATACTTTATAATACAGTCACCCATTTGGTTGTTGTTCATAAAACTATTGGTTACTACAGCATTTCAAAACAGTAGACTGTTGTCTGCACATACAACAGTTTGTAATATTGCATTGATTTCATACACAATAAATGACAAAGAAATAGTTTTTCGGTCATTTGATGATGGGCGCTTTTACACTTTTCACACCTCATGTTTTGTAATATTTAATGTCTGCTTGTTTTGTAGAAAGCTTACCGACCCAAAGTAAATATTTATGTTGTCTTATTTTTGCTTTCATTGAAAAATAGAGTACTATTTGAACATGATATTCATTCACACATGTACGCACTTTGGTTTAAATTCTCAACGACGTCACGGCTAACCTAACAGCCCTAAAACACATTTCGGACACTTCCGATGTCCCATGAGAAAATATAAATACAAATGAAAACATGATGTTTCCGTATGAAAATGTTGATAGTGATAAAAAGAGAATGAAGACACATGTTTTATGAATTTCTAAGAAGCTTACACTAGGTCAATTTATAATGTTCACATTAAACCAAATCGTTCAAGAACTGTTTGATAGCTTTACCAAAGTTGTATAGACAAGTATTACTTTTGATATCCCAAGTGTCTATAGTTGCATGTTTAGAAGAAATACTTAAATTTTGGTGAAAATTATTATAGATATTAATATAAATACTGCCCCTACCCTTTTAGTAAGAAATACAATGAAAAAATGTCTCAAAGTAAAACACATTGCATTTTTGTAAACAAAAATGACATTTAACACTACGTCTGATGTATAAGTAGGATTTATATCACAAAAAGACGGGGAAAAACATCGGGGTGGGGCAGGGTGATGATAAGATAGGCTCCCTTGGGGGTCATTATTTTTTATATTGGTGGGGGCTTATTCATTCCAGCTCCTGTTAAATGCCAACGACATCGTTTTGTCCAAATCATATTACTGTGAGATGGAATAAATGTAGTTGTTTGCGGTCTACCTGTTTCTGAAGTGATCCCGTATGGAAAAGTCTCTTAACGCTTATCACATTTGATTATTAGATTCATACACTAGCTTACTACTTCGTTCATACAAATAGTTCAAAACACTTGATGTTTATGTAGTATGACTGAAATACAAGAATCGATCCCGTTTGAAAACAACTTTAAAGTAGTACACAGTTAAACATGGTCATCGAAATGTTTCGAAGTGGGATTATTGAATGCAAACAAACGTGTGTGTATAACCAACCCATGCGAATTCGGACATTTGCGATAACATTTCCTGAGGTCCGATATTATTCCCGAAACTATCGGTCCTCGGTTCCGACAAAAAACAATATGTTAAACTTTGTTTTGGTTAAAAAAGAAAACGTTTATGTTTATTTTACTTCGATATACTGTTTAACTTTAAAATGAGACGGATTTTACCAACCAGTCGAACTTGCTGTTCCTGCTGGTACATAACAAACCCCAATAGCGATTCGTAGAACCAGTCAAGTATTTCAACTTGTTTCGTTACGAAGGCGACACAATAAGTATTTGATTTGCTGAATTGAATTTCACTGGTTTCAATCCTTGTGATGATCGTTAATCGAAAGCGGTGAACCACACGACCGCTGCCAGTTCCGTGTCAAGATTTTATGCGAAAGTCAGCAGTACACGCGACTGTTTCAACGATCGCGAAGTGTATTTTTTTGTTCACTTTTAATTGAACGCTTTACCATATGTTTTAATAGAACATGTTTACATAAGTTTTTTTCATTGCATTTTGAATTATCAACCATTTTGAACTTCATAATGATAAAAATAAACTATATAAAAGGTATTTCACATTGTTTGTTTAAGAAGAATAAGGTCCGGTAAAATCTGGTGCGGTCCGGTAAATTTTTAAAGTGATCGGACACCATAGAGCTTTATTTTTTTTTGTCTTTCGCATGGGTTGGTATAACACAATGCATTTAAATAACTTTAGACTAAGTGTTTTTACGACGTACTGACTCAAGAATGAACGAATTTCTTTGTTCCGAGACATTGCTATATTCTGAAGACTATTCTCTGTATTTGTAGTTCACAGTTTTATATCAATATCTTATTGCAAAAGTTTTTAGAAAAACATGTACACATGATGCACTTACAAGTAAATGTACGTTATAAACTTTTCAGATATCTTCCTTTTTATGTTGATAAGTAAGTCTGTACTATAGCAATGACATTTTCAATTGCCTTCCGTTTCTGTAACTTTACCTTTTATGGTGACACTATAATTTGCACCTAAGCAAATATTGTAAAAAATAAATATCTGTTTCATATGTTTTAATTTATTGGCATCAACTATACACACCGTCTAACAAATTAATACAGTTAATTCCTTCGTTTTGATGTATGCCTTCTCTAAAAATGTACGTTCAAAAGAATTCAATATTTGATAAAGTCTCGAATAAATAAACACCGCCGCTTACATTTGACAATATAGCTATTTATGTTTAAATACGACATCATTAAAACTGGTATCTTAAGGTTAAGCCTTAGTGAATAGCCCGTTTTTAAATTTTAATGTGCTATTGAACATTTTTAAATAGATTTTTCTTCCAGGGAGCTTAATTTAAGAGGTTATATACTCCCGTTAATTCCGAATTTCAAATTTGATCACACAGATGAGCTGGGTCTTCTGTTTTCTATCCAAACAAATGTTGTTAGTGAAACAGTTAAAGCTATTGATAATTTAAAATTCCAGAATTTCTGATATACCTATATAAATCCCAAGAAAATAAATATGCCGCGTTCTAGGAAAACTGGACTTAAGTTAATGCATTTTCTTAAACTGTCATCCCATATTAGCCTATGCAGTACGCACGAGTTTATCTGGGACTATAATTTCCCCGCTTTTATGGAATTTGTTGTTTAATGTCTATTCTGAACGAAAATCCAGTGTAGGCGCAAAGTGATGTCCCTGATTAGTTTGTGCATGAATCTTATCTAACGCGCGCACAAAACACACACAGATGGTGATATTTAATTAGTTGATATCAAACTAGAATAACTCTGCATAAATCTCCTGTTATAAGATAAATCGACACTTTCATTGCTTGCAATAAATCGTATAATTGATTCATGTTTTGCTGAATTGATACACATTTGACACATATGCAAACAGAAAAAGCTTTCATTTGATAAATTTATTGCGAGGATTAAACAGCACGAGCGTGTGCTTCTATTCACAAGATGCAGATATTACATTTTATTTTGTTCAGTAGAAGACATTCGTGATTGGACCATATATTACTAATGTGATTACGAATTTTATATTGAGGATAATCCATAGCCGATCCTTAGAAATTGTTTCTACTATTAAATCACAGAAAGATAAACTTATCAATACTTTAACATTAAGTGTCGTGTTCTGAGAAAACTGGGCAAAATGCATGTGCGTAAAGTGTCGTCCCAGATTAGCCAGTGCAGTCCACACAGGCTTATCCGGGACGACACTTTCCGCCTAAACTGGATATTCGCTAAGTAGAGACATCATTTAAACGAAAAATTCCATAAAAGCGGAAATTGTCGTCCCTGATTAGCCTGTGAGGACTGCACAGGCTAATCTGGGATGACAATTTACGCCCAAGCATTTTGTCCAGTTTTCTCAGAACGCGACACTTAAGTGTAAAGAAATGTGCATGCAATTCATGAGAAAGAATGCAACTATTTCGTTAACCTTTAAATACAGAATACATTCAAAATATAAATAAATATGTATTATATACACACTTGTTTGCTAAAAATACCTTTTAAATGACATTATATAACAAGCATGAACTTAAGTGACGAGAAAACTGATAAAGTTATATAATTCTTTGTGTAAGAATCAGTCTGTCAAATTGGAAATGATGAGCGTACCGCATGTTGCTTGTATAAAACATGTATTGGCTGCCAGTTCACTATATTATTATATATCACGTCATTTTTCAATATTTGCAATTAAGGAATACGAGTGATTTTTATGTATAAGATTTTTCGAAAATTGCTATCAGTGATAAACAAAACAAAATTGATTAAAATTAATCAGCTTCTCTATCCCTGATAACATATAGTTAATAATACACATGGATTTGATGTAAATAAAGTAAATCACGAAATAAATCCGCACTCTTAGAGTACAACTAATACTTCTTTAATAAATATATCAATAAGTGCAAACAGCTTGCTAAAGTGCAATTGAAATATAACTACTACTGTTTAACGTAAACTTAACACAGACATTAATAATTCTCCAAGTGAACTATTGCGTAGGAAAGGTGTCGTAAATGACATTTGAAGTTTGTCATCGCATTCGAACTTCAAATGAAAAATGAAATGAATACAGCTTGCAATTTTATCTCATAAACTTCTGACGGTCATAACAAGTAGAGATTCGTGCTAGGTTGGGAAATAATTCATAACGGATCTGTTCTCATCCTTATCTTAATTTCAAAACGTGTTTTTAAAACGGTAATGTTTGCAGTAAATGATTGGACGGAATAAACATACATGTACAACAAATTGTGACTATAATTAAAAAAGTAACGAAAAATGTAAAAAATAAATAAATGTGACATTATGTTGGCAGCTTTATGGTGTTATTTTCCGCGTTCTGTAAACTGTCCCAGAACGGCAGAATACTCGGGGTGCGAAGTGATTGACTAGAAATGGTGCCATTTGCAATCTGCCATGCGTAGTTCCGCTTGGAAGACGAACTCATTAGGTCTGGATCAAGACGCTTGATTGACTCTTCCTCAGCCAGACCGTTTTGTCCAACTAAACCATTCCGTAACGCCAGACCATTCTGTCCAACAAGTCCGTTTTGTCCCATTAGACCGTTCTGTCCCACCAAACCGTTTCGTCCCAATATACCATTCTGCCCGGCACTGATAGTAATGTAAGAGTCCGGCATTACACTTGTGAGCGACTCGTAACTAGCCGATACCACTTGTGCAACCGAATGTCTCCGAGGCGCAGAGTCACTCGTAGCCGACCCTGAGGTGGGTCGGTGGTCGGATGTAGAAAAACGAACAGAAATGGGTTGTAACTTAGCACGGTTTGTAAGGAGTTTAGAAGTGCCGGACAGCTGGTTAACGTCAATGACAGACGGTTTTAAGTCTCGTTTCGATAATGTTTTCGGGACAGAGGTAATAGAAGACGGTTTATTGCATCCCTGTACTGTGGCCCGTATTTCTATGAGTCTCGTTCTGCCCTTTTTAAGTTTCTTTGTTTTATCAGTGTCTTTTCTTTTATTGCTAGTTCTACTCTTTTTTCTATTTATTTTGTTTTTATTATCTACATTAATGATTGGCAGAGACACTGATTTGGAAGACTTTACACGTTCTTTTGTGTCTCGCTTTGCAGATTTATGAGATTTTTTCTTGTGTCTTTCGACCTGAACACTAATCTCTGCACTAGCCACTCTGGGGGTTTCACTCACCTTTTTTGAGTTCGCCTTCGACTCTTGCAGTTTCTTTTTATACAACTGTTTAACAGCAATAAGTCTTGCAAAAGGTTTCGGCTTTTTAATCTTCTGCTTATTTTCTTTTCCATCATCGTCGCCATCATTTTCATCGTCACTGTCATCAGCATCTTCATCGTCATCATCGTCTTCATCATTCTCCTCCTCCTCATCATCATCATCGTCCTCACCTTCGCCATCATCATCATCATTATCTTCTTCATCATCGCTTTCTTCTCCGCTTCCGTCCGAATCTTCTGATTCACTCTTTAGCCCCAACATTTCTCTATTAGGAATCTCGTAAATAAGCACCAGACTTGCACCCGGCTTAAACCGCACGCGTTTCTTAGTTTTCTTAGATTTCACCGTCGCCGTCGAGCGTCCAGACTTGACGCTAAACGTCAAAGAACGACACGACGCTGTGTCGTCTGTTTCTTCGACGTCACTTTCCGAGCCGGTGCTACTCTCTGACGTATCTGACGTCTCTGACGTCACGCTTTCGTTATCCATCTCTTTGCTTTCAAATATTCTCTTGTCAAGGCCGAGTTGATATCATCGTATTATCCATTCAAGGCAATGTTTGATTTACTGGGGATAAGGCACTATGCAGCTGAAGGTATTTTCTGCACGTTCTACTAAACGATTTGTTTGCTTTCAAATTTGACGCTAAGGCCGCCGGTCTCTTATGCAAACAAGGAAGTCGTCAGGTGATCTGAAAAGATAAAATGGATGAATCTGTAAAATCGTTATGCGTTGTTATTTATTATCTCAACCGAGATATTTTCAACACAAAGTTCTTCTTTAAACGAACGTGTTCGCTGCTTTTTGAATGTTTGAGGGGCATATCGACAGCTAGTACGGTTAAAACGAGATATCGGTAATCTTTTAATGAAGAGAACAGAACATAATTTTATTACACATAAACTTTACAGTTTNGTGGTTATCGTTCCTGGCGTAGTTAAGCAGCATACTGAATTGCAAAACTCCCACTACATAAGTTGTCCGCAAGCAAGTACAACTAAAAACAAAACAGCGCAACATTATGCATAACCCTTTGATTTTATTGACGAGTGTTTTCAACAACAAAAACCAATCAAGATAAACGCCGTATATATTTTTTGATGAATATTTCTTGTTTGAAAATATTAACACAACATTATTATCAGAACAGAACAGAACAGAATGGTTTAATAAGACTTAAGCATTACAAGCTCATCGTCATTCAAATACATATACAATTANGAGTATGTGTTGCAATGTCTAACACAACATTTGACTGATTGGTACATACTGCGTATAATGCGCAACATTATACCGTCCACATTCGACTTATATAACTTTAACCACTGTGCATTTAAATATATAGAATCAAAACAACGTTTCATATCAACGAAACAACAATACAATCGCTTATTCATATTTACATATTTTGTAATAATAGAATGTAGTATGAAGACGGCATCTATAGTTGACCTGCCTTTTCGAAACCCGAACTGCGCGTCGGAGATAACATCATTGTTTTCACAACATGTCGATATTCGCTGGTTGAGAATACATGTAAACAATTTTGCAAAGCAACTTAATAAGGTGATGCCTCTATAATTACTTGGGTCGGATTTATCACCCTTCTTATGTATAGGGATTATAATCCCTTCAGCCCAAGCTAACGGAAATTTGCCTGTATTTAAAAGCATGTTAAAAATCGTTGTAATATTACCAGCCAAAATATCACAGGCTTCTATAAAAATATTCGTTTAGCAATTTATCTACACCCGGCGATTTACATTTCTTTAAGAGGGCAATAGCTTTAATAGAACAGAACAGAATGGTTTATTAAGACTTAAGCATTACACGCTTATCGTCATTTAAATAAATATACAATTACAGCATAAAGTAAATACAAAATAAACAAAATATACATCATAAACAAAAATCAATTTACAATAAATGGAATACATGTTTTCGCGTTTTCGTGAGTGTGTTATTACACTTATTACATTTTCCTGGACCAAATTTCCTTAGTGAAAAAAATAAAATTATTTCAATTATCAAATATAAGATATTTTAATTGTTTATACATAAACAACTTTTAGTTGTTTGTTTGTTTTTAAAGAAAAAAACATTAATATCAAGTACAGATATAATTGCATAAATCCAACTTTATACTTGTATGTCTTTTTTCATTCGTAGTTGAATAATTTTAGAAATATAGGTTTGAGAAATGCTGATAATGTATCACTATCTATATACACTTGTCAATTTAATCATACCCCAACTTTGACCATCTATGCCAAAAAATCATATAGATGATCTAGAGAGATAAATGCGACAAAACTACTTTAGCAACAATTATACAATACAGTCAATATTTAAAAAAACTAAAGAACAACAACACAAAAACATACACATACATGAACATTTAACAAAATACTTGGGTATGTGAACAATTGGAGTACCGTATAGGTAACCGACTTGATAATTTTTAAACTGTTGACATTAACATTTCTCTTAGTTGAAAGGCTTTATGGCAGTATGTTGCCAACTTTTTTTTAAATAGTTTTATTTTCGCTTTGCATTAAACGTACATATTTTAACAAACTCGTATGGTTATAGAAATATTTTGAAATATATTCTTTCCGTATATGGATATATATGGGGCATTTAAGGACAAAATGGAACTCGTCCTCAATATCATTAAGGTTGCAGAGTTTGCATTTTCTATATTGTCTATGCACATTATTATGACGACCGATTTCAATATTTAATTTGTGGGATAATAAATGTAATTTAGCCAATATATTTCTGTATTTTGGATTATCCATTTTTTCGAAATTAAGTTTTATTTCTCTATATACATTAAGAGACGTTGAGTCTGCTAGTCCTGATCGCCAATTGCTTATATAGATATCGCGAAGACGGGTTCTAAGCTTTGGGATGAATGTTTCTATTCTAACTGAGTTCGGGTAAATCCATATGTCATGTAAACCAGAAGATTGAAGTATAAGGCGCACCTGAGAGGCCCAGTTTGTATGATAATTGTTAACATTTATGTTATTTAACTGTTCATTTAAAATCGTATTTAAAATACAATTTTCTCGTTTAACCGAGTGAATCTTTAAAAAGTATTTAATCATTCTAATGTATCTTTCGATATGCAATGGAAATCTACCTAATTCGCTATACAGTGCTAGAGTATTTGTAGAGGGTTTTACATTAAGAACCCGTTTATTTAATAACTTCGTTATATGTTATTTGGTTATCAAGGTCACCTAAAACATGTTCGAAATTGTCGAAGTCATGGTTCATATTAAACTCTTCTGCATTATCATTATTAGTATGGTTTTCATCTTAAAACATTTGCTGGAAATGATTCTGAAAATCATTAAGTGATGTATTGCTATCATAACATGTTGTTTTCTGGGATCTAAAGTACCTCCAAAAGTCCTTTATTCCGTTTAAGGTCTTCGAATTGTTTACAGTGTTTTAGGCTGTATGCCTGACGTTTACTTTTTGTTATTGTTTTAAATGTGTTTTTTAATTGACACCTTTTTACTCTATCCGTATCGCTATGGGAGTTATTATATATATGCAATGTATCTTTATACGATCTTTTTGCTTCACTGCATTCTTGATCAAACCATTTATCACTATCCGATATCGTATGTCGTTCAAATTGTAGATATTTTTTAACGCGTTTGATAAATAATGGGTCAGCGATATCTCTTATTCAATATTCGTAAATTGTTTAACTAGGTCGTCAATATTTGCGTCACTTTGTNTATTTTGGGACACTTTCCGCGGGCGCGTGGGGTTATCAGTATACAAAAAGTAAAATCGTTATGAATGAAATGTAAACGGAGAACCAGTATACGCACACATGTTGATAACGGAACTGTATATAGTTGTGATTTATTTTTAATTTCGCGATTTCTGTTGAAGTTAGTTCGAATCATATGTGACCGTCTATCCATAATGTGTTGACATGTTGTTTTTATCTTAGAAACAAATGTTTAACACATTGAATAAATCGTCTTTGGAGTACGTCCGTACTGATCTTAGGTAAAAACACAGACAATATCATCGTATTACGAGCGTATGAGATTTGCCTTTTGAGGCATTATGAAAATTGGTGGAGACATTTGTAATAGGTGTCTGTTGATCAACAATGTTAGACGACTACAAACGCACTTTCCTCAAGGGACTAATTACGTTTAACTGTGAACCTGGCCTTCACACAAATGAGCGGACACGTACAACAAACGTAATGTATTTATAATTACGTGATATTTATGCATTTATGTTATTGAAAGATTGCACTTTAACTGCGTGAAGTATAATCGTGCATTCATAAATATCACATATACATTTGAATAGTACATGATGTAATAAGCCCTGAAATAAACACAACCCGCGACATAACATTTCATACCTCACTGCGTCACGAATGTTATGTTTACTCCAATTACAGAGAATAATTAGAATCCTACCATAAAACATGCACCCACTAAACAACTTGATTTATTTGCCTTGTCGGCAGCTAATGAGCTCTCTTGTCCGTTTCGCATCACGACAAGCTGGTCAATATCGAATACACGTATTAATTTAGGCGCATATTATTGTTGATTACCCGGTGGCCGATTCACCCACGCACTATTTGTGGACCCGGTGACGCGGTCAGGTACAATTATTATGATCATAATGATATTACCTCTAAGATAATGACGCACCTGTTGGAGATAATTATATTACCGTTTATATAAAGAATAATACAAACTTTTTCAGATATTTTGTGTTTATGATTTTTTTTTAACTGCAAACCTTCTTTTCAATTGGACTTACCAAGTCCAATTGACAAATATTTTACTCCCTGTTCACACGAAATAAATTAAACTTTAGTCTTCAAATTTCGCATAATACATTTCAAGTACAAGATTTGATGTGCGCACTTGAATTTAATCGGGAGCTTCTTAATGATTTCTTATCTGAGCCGTATGTTAATCATGAAACGAAAGGGAAATAGGCCTACCACGTCTATTGATGCCTAATGCCTTCTGAAATACATGATGCACACATTCAGCGAGCAAGTGAACCGGCATGAACGCGTCAGTATAAAATCATATGCACAGCATGTCAAATGAAGTAATAATGGCCTGATTGAATTATATTCGTCTTTATTTGTACATTAGTTATTAATGATTTACCTACCGCAATAAGACGAAAGCATAACGCAATCCACACGTTTAGTTATGTATCATAGAAACAATACCCTGTGAAACTAATTAATTAATTATATTGATCCTCTGCTGCTACGGGTTTTTGACAGGGTTTGTACTTTGAATGAAACAATAACAATAGGTGTATCATACATAAACATGAGACTCGCTCGAGAAAAACAGGTTTAAACGCATTTGCGTAAAGTGTCGTCCCAGATTAGTATGTGCAGTTCGAACAGGCTCATCTGGGACGACATTTTCCGCTTTTAAGGTATTTTGTTTTTTAAAGGAATTCTTTTCTTAGCGAAAAACAAGTTAAGTCGGAAAGTGTTGTCCCCGATAACTCTGCGCGGACTGCACAAGCATATCTGGGACGCAACTTTACGCACATGCATTTAACCCCGTTTTCTCAGAGCGAGACTCACATACTTTTTCACAGATGTTTACCATGATGTTTCGCCTTAAAAATTGGAGACGATCTGGAGAAAGCCAAAGACAAAAGGTAAATTGCATGTATGAAAACTCATTACATAGGAGGTCACATTTTACATGTTCTTGGTTTACAGTCCATAATTATGTGCTGCAATGGAAACTTCTGGGGATGAAAAGGGGGTTCAGTGTGAGCTACACCCAGTAGCACGAAGGACGGTCAACCATACATGTACACGGTTCAATCGTGATAACTCTTACAATTAAGCCTCGGTCTGTTAAAACTGGGCTTAATGCATGGGCGTAAATGTCGTCCCATATTAGCCTGTGCGGACACAATCTAATATTGGACGAAACTTTAAGCACATGTATTAAGTACCGTTTTCCCAGAGCGAGGCTCATATATATATGCACACACGCCCGTGATCTTCTTTAACCCTGATCATGTATCTTTATGACAGCACACTGGGTGCGCTGCCAAAAACCGTATAGCGCATAATTGATCCCCATTGTAGTCACCGGACGGCTGATATTGTCTACATTTTGTCACAACGAGGTGCCAAACATTCTTTTAATTACTCACGAGAATAGAAATACAGTTGAACATGACTGGCATAAATTGCTAAATTGTCGTCTTATATTATTATTCTTAATTAATCAATATGTATAGAACTAAAACAGACTATTATCTTTTCAACCTTCTTTCTAATAACGGACAATATGCTTACGTTTCAATTTACTCAAAATAACAACATATTGATGAACCAACTTAAAGATAACATTTATATGGACATATATAATTATCAAATCCTTAAAAACGGGGTCATGTTCAAAAGTAGTTTGGCAAATGAAAAACCGAGTTTTCAGATAAGTACACTCCATTTTAAATAATGTATTAAACTGTCAAATCTAGGGATAAGGAAAATTGAAAATCCTATTATCACACACGTAAAGCTAAAATTATGAATTTAAGAAGGTCTATTGAATTAAATGTCAAAGGGTGGCCTAAGCGCCTACATGACTTAAGTGACCTATATTTTCTGTTGTAAACGTTCTCGTTTTTATGTTGAAATACATCTTATTAAGCAAATGTTAAAGTTGGATATTGATTATGCAAATAGCAAACAGCCCATATTTGATCTAGAGGATTTATATAACATTTAGCTAGCATTAATCTTTATAATAAACAGAGACATGAATTACTTACGAGACACAATGCTTGTTCTACCTCGACCAAAACAAATCAGAATATTGAAAATAACCAATACATGTATTATCAACAAAATATATATATGCAATCGAACATTGTTGTTTATGGACTTAATGCAAGTTCAATGATTAACTGAATAATGACAACAAGAACTAACAAACAATGTCAGATATGAATTAATTATTGAATATAAATTTATAAAAAAAATAAATATATAGATATTATCCTATTATTAATATATTATTTCAAATAAAACATTCATAAAAATATACTATTTTTTTTTAAATAAAAAAAAAACTTACAAGAGATTGTGCGTTATTACATCCGTCAGCCTCCTGATCAGCAACCAGATATCCGTAGCTCCATGTCTTATGTCACATGTGGAACTCCGTCCCACGGCAGATATCAATCATCGTCGATATTTGATAACCTCCATTAGCGAACATTAATACATATCAACGCGCGGTATTCCAATTACATCGATTAAGATTTCAATCTCTATTTCGGTCCTCTTCAACAAAACGAAATTCCATCAATTTCCACTAATTATTCGTTAATTGCACTTAAACTCTCGAGTTAGGACGAGAACGCTATAAAGAAAACAGCCCAAGCGGTATTCAATTTCTAAATACTATGTAAAGCGTGTGAAGCGAATCTGACTTTAAAGTATCGAAACGTGTCCTGATATTTATTGATTTTACGACGTGAATACGAGCACTTCAAACATATCTGTCTAAATGTTGACTCTGGCGGATTGGGCTACATGCATTTCGGTGAACGTGAGGCATACCCGATAGCCCGGTTAAAGAGATCCGTGATATCGTGTAAAGTGGGTTTCAATTGCACTGCAAATTTCGCTATCGCTTTAAAGACCATTGTTTCAATATTAATTGTAAATTTATTGAGGTCTTTTGGGAAAACATAATCTGTAGAAAACCTGCTCTGTGGAAAACGTTTGAACTTGATTTATGAAGTATTCTCGTATATATACATATAAAAGCAATTACATTTATGTAAAATGTTAGGAATATATATTTTATTTATCTGTAAGATTTGTACATGAATGTTCCACGAAGAACAGTCATGGCATGTAACATAATCCACGAAAAGCGCATCATATATCTGTTGATATGAAAGAATCATCATCATCATCATCATCATCATCATCATCATCATCATCATCATCATCATCATCATCATCATCATCATCATCATCATCATCATCATCATCATCNTACCGTATTTTTTTACAATTATTAGTTTATATTGATTAAAATATCACGACTGGTATATTACATAACTTGAAAAAAATGTTCATATTTTCAGTATATTCGGTAACACAATTTCGCGCTGTGAAATCGAAAGTACAGCGCGAAAATAGGTGACATAACGATATACACACTATAAATAACGCAAGTAGAATGAACATTTTATATATAAAATATATACAATATACTACGCACGCACAATTTGCATTCCTGGGTTTATCACGTGACGATGAAGATCAATCTACTTGCGTTATTTATAGTTAACTGGTAGTTACCTGGTAGACATACCCAGTAAAAATAAATAAAGTAAATATAAAAAAACAACTTTTTTCAAGTTATGTTATATACCAGACGTGATATATTAATCAATATAAACTAATAATTGTAAAAAATACGGTATTTTAGAACTTTTCTTTTTCTTCATTCGTGGTTTACAGTCCCTTTAAAGAGCGTTTCAAACAATCTTACGGCACACGCCGATCGAATACGTTTCTTGAATAACATATATTTAATAATTTGCATAAATTTTATGTGAATGGCAAACTCATGCATACACACTATTGGACTCTCTATTGTTAACAGTGAATGTTCTAAAAGAATTGACAATAGATCATTTTCTGAGGTAACTTCTCTAATCGCAAACAACAACAACAACTTTACTTAAAAAATCGGTCGATCAGCAACGTTACCAACGGCCACAAAAAACATATCTTTTATGAGATACTAGTATTGTAAGCATATTCCCTAATTCAGCAAACCGAATGATGGATCAATATGCAATCAATTTAATATTGATAAAGCGATGATTCTCTGAGTATATTTACTTGAATCGCAATGCAAACCTTGTATCAAAATCTGACACTGATTTATTCCTTAAATAGATTTTGTAAAGGCGTTCGGCAAACATCCGCAAATATGCTCTCTTGACCTGAGTTGAAAGCAAATATATGAAACAACGACTAACCGGTGTCATTGTTGAACTGGAAACATCATATTGACATTTCTAAATAAACCTGTGAAAATCTGATTTGTTAAGCGAAGGTTAATAGAAACTTTAAGGTGGCGGCAGTTTTGTTTTCAATTGCGCTATACAGCAGTAACAATTCATATAGAATATTCTTATATAGTATACCTCACATAAGTATGTTTCTTCTTTGCGTATATAAACTACACAGATCCGTTGATTTTAATAGTACCCGGTAAAGATGCGCGCGCATCTTATGATTGATTGATTGTTTTTTATTCAGGTTTAAAACACATAATATACAAGTTATCAATCAAATTTACATAACAATTTTAACTTAACGTATTTGTGAGATTGCTGCTGATCAAAACCTATGGTATAAAAGCTGTCATAAAATAATATGAAATAAGATTTGACAATGAAAATGAACACAGAAGTGCGACTTGATAAAAATTTAAAAAAATCTTAAGATGTGATGATACAGTTTAAACTGCTGAACGTAGACGTCGTCAGCCAAGCTCCACCTGTCATTGGTTGTTTCACCCCCTTATGCTTGGCACATCCTCGAGGTGGTGGGGCAGGAAGTGATGGCCAATTACTACCTCGTCTACGCTGGCTGCCAATTTGGTTCGCTGCGTCTAAATCAGAGTCAACTGGAGGCTCGTTCAGCTGTCATGCCCATGGTGTGGATTGTAGTCTTCCTGACTCTTCCTTCGGCGCCCAGCGCTCCAAACATCTTTCACACCGACGGTGATTGAAATCCTCTGCATCCGATTTCCACCGGAAAGATCCATGTTTTCAAGCCTCTATCTCTGCATACATCTGCCAGATCCAGGTATTTGGCTTTCTTCAGCTCATGGGCCTCCTCGATCCTCTCCTCTCATGGACTCAGTTAGCTCTACAAGGATGACCCGCTTCGCCGCCTTTGACCATAGCACTATGTCGGGTCTGAGAGTAATATGGGCTACTTCCTCGGGAAAAACTAGTTTCTTCCTTAGGTCTGCACGCATGTCCCAGTCGTTTGCATCTTGCAAAATACAAGATCTCGAACTGGTTGTGGCGGTGAGCTTTGTTGTACCCTCCTTGACGAAGCTGATGAATTGGGGTCCTAATTTCTTCCGGGGTCTGTTCTTCTTCCGCTCTCTTTCTAGGGCGTCGGCCAACATTCTGAGTACTTTGTCATGGCGCCACCTGTAGCGTCCTTGTGCAAGGGCTGTTGGACACGATGACAGAATGTGCCGCAACGTTCCTATTCTCCCAAAGAACAAGTAGGGTCTTCTGTCAGCTTCAATCGCTGAAGATGTGTGGGGGTTAGAAGCATGTCGTACACTGCCCTCAGGTGGAAACTTAGCTGAAGTGGTTCATATGTCCACAGTTCTTGCCACGTGAGCTCTCTCTCTCTCTCTCTCTCTCTCTCTGGTGTACTCCACTTCGTCCAATTTCCTCGGGGTCCAAGCTGGACCGACCTAGCTGGCCGTGCTTGCTCTTCTAAGTTTCTTATCTCTCTCTGCACCGTTCTCTCCTTTCTCCTTTCCCTGGCTTTTCCCACCTTTGAGTCTGTCTGGTGCCAAGTTCTTCTCTTCCCACGTTGGTAGATGCCACAACCTCCTTGTGCTTTAGACTGCTCTCTGCAGAGTCTACCGCCTTGCTCACTGACCACTTTCTCCCTGTCCTAGCCTGAATGCCTGCATTGCTGACTTTCCCATCTACAGAGTCTCTGAGGGTTAGCATAAGACGTGCTTTTGCTACTTTAAACTCCCTTACTAGAGAGCTGATTGACATCTGGAGCTTTGTTGATCGGCCAAACAGTCCAATGTTGGTGAAGGATGGCGGTAGGCCTAACCACTTTCTCAGGTGCTTGCTGATCATCTGCTCTAGCTTTTCGACGGTGCTGATAGGGACATCATTGACCATGAGTGGCCACATCTCTCTTGACAGGAGACCATGTTGAAAGACCCATGATTTGAACTTCCATGTGAGTTCCGACTTGTCTATTCTCTGCAAACCCTCTACTACCTGCTGTTTGAGCATGTCCTGGCAATGCGTGTCTTTCAATGAGGAATCGAACCATTTCCCTAGGCATTTAATCGGTTTGTCCTATAGGGAGGGAATCTCTTCTTCCTGGATACACAGCTTGAACTGGCTTGTCACCTTTCTCTTCCTAACCACTAATCTTCTCGACTTCACCGGTTTAAACCTCATTCTTGCCCACGTTGCTGTTTCATCAAGAGCCGCAAGAACCCTTCAAGCCTGTATGTGGGTTTCAGTGGTGCCAGTCATGTCATCCATAAAACCCCTGTTGGATGGTAGACGAATTCCTGTGTTTGTTTTGGGCCCTCTTGACTCTCTCTCCGCTGCCTTGATGATCATATTCATGCCCATCACGAACAGTATCACAGAAATAGTACATCCCGTAACAATCCCCTTCTCCTGTTGTAACCAATTTGTAGTGAACGTGTTGCTAGAGAATCTCAAGTTGATACCGTTGAAGTAGTTAATAATGAGATTTCTTGCACTGTCTGGGATGTGGTAGTGTCGAAGAGCCGTCTCGATAAGCTGGTGTTGAATTGAGCCGTATGCATTGGCAAGGTCTAGCCATATCACTGTGAGGTTCTTGTGGTCGATTCTAGCTTCATGGAGTAGCTGAGTGATTGCGCTGGTGTGCTCAACCCACCCTGAAAATCATGAGATCCCACCTTTCTGCACAGAAGTATCCACATACTCATTCTCCAACATGTATGTCGTCATTCGCTTAGCTAGGATTGAGAAGAAAATCTTCCCTTCCACACTCAACAACAAGATGGTGCGAAACTGGTTGATGGTCTTGGAGTTCTTCTCCTTCGTTGCAAAACATCCTTCTGCACTTTGCCAACATGACGGAACAGTACCTTTCCGCCAAACAGTTCGCAGGAGTGACCACAGTCTTCGGAGAAGTTTATGGAATTTCTTGTAAACCTTGTAAGGTATGCCACTTGGGCCTGGTGCAGAGCAAGAGCGAGCTTTCTTGACCACTTTGTTTAACTTCTTCCAATTGGGTTCTTTCATGTTCAATGGACAGTCTGGGTCCTTGACTGGTAGGATTCTACTGCACTTTCCAAGGGGTTTCTCTCTTAGTGGGTCGGTGTGGACCTCCCTAAAAAAGGTTTCTACATCCTCGTGACTGCTTTCAAGTTTCCCAGACTTGTCTCCACTCATCAAGTCCTTTGTGAATCTGTAGGGGTCACGAATGTTTTCTCTTCTTTGCTCTATCCCTCCTTTTCCGTCTGAGCCTCTCTGCGTTTGTTAGTGTCTTCAGCCTTGATCTAACCTCTTCACCTAGTTTCACTATTCCCTCCTTCTCAACATCGCTTGACTGTTTGTAACGTTTCCTTAGGGATCGCAGTTCCGCTCGGAGCTTTTTTTATTTCAGAGTCTTCTGTTCGGAGCTTGCGGTGGTCTCGAGAGGTTTGCTTTCTGATCAAGTCCAAATCTCTCCTTCCCTAAGGCGTAGGCGATCGAATGTAATGCTTGAAGCTTTCTATCGACTGATCCTGTCAATGCTGTCTGAAGTACTTGGTCCAAATCCTCATCAAACGCTGACCATCCACTGTTTTTCATAGCTGGCCAGGCAATCTTGGGCTTCTTTCTTCAGAAGTCGGTTGCGTTCTCTCCTTGGTAGGGGCGGTCTTGTCCTTTTTTCTTTCTGCATCGGGTGGTGTACACCAAGAATCTGGGAAGACGAGTTCTTCTTGGCTTGGATGCATTGGTGATTCTTCTGCACTTCAATCCCTCTGCTCTGTATGGGTCATCCTTGGTATGGTCCCCTGCTCTCTAAGAAGCTCATCAAGTGATTGAATCACCTCAGCTTCAGAATTGTCATCAGTTACAGCAAAAACCGGAGCTGAGAGATCAACAGTACTGTGGTTGGCAACCAGACTGGTTATCACCCTCGTTTCCCCAGGAACACCTGCACGTTGCCTCGGCTTCCCCTCCAACCGACAACCGCTCTTCCCTTGATGGATAGTTTTTACAAACTTTCCCACACTGACATACGACCGTTTGATCCCTAGTCAAAGTCCATAATTCTCGCCGTGTCGTTTCCGCTGAATCCGTCCTATTGGGCCCTTCATCCAAAGCGTATCACCTCAAATTAGATTTGAAGGGAACAGATCAGCACCAGCTTCACTCTTAAAATATGATTAATGTTACTCTAATGGTATATAATATATTGCTTAATTATCACAATTCAACATGTAACATATATTTGTAATCACAGATTTTCAGCAGTCGTGTAGAATAGTAAAAGTGCTACATAATGTTCGGTATACTATAAGAAATAGAAAACCTCACTTCGGGCCCAATGGCAGAATCTGGGTGTAATTAAGTGTATCATTGATTTCTACACGACTTCTTAGATCAGAATTATTATGGGGTGTGACATAAAGAACATATTTTTATTTTAAAATGTTAACTGTGGTGGTCTCATGTGTGCGTATTTCGAAAATATGATGTCCTTCCGGGCCTGAGGCCGCATTATGTGAAGACCTGGAGTGTGCCCCAGCACTCCTACCCAATTTGTTTACTAGGCTCACGAAAGTTGGGACGAGTTTTGAGTTATAGCTGCATTTTCCAGCAATTTATTTTTGAATGAAAGATATTCAATTTTGGTGTGGTTTTATGCCGTGGGGGAAACCGGAGTGCCCGGGGGAAACCCACCTGTCAGGAATGGTGACCACCTACCAAACTCATATGCATCGGGATCGGGTATGAAAGCCGAATCGCAAAAGTGTCCAACCAATTCTCTAACCGGCCCGCTCTGTGCTGGTCTCATGTATAATAGTTAATTTAAATACATGCAGAAAATATAAGACATAAGTGTACTTTTGAATGAAAACAATTTAACATTTGTTAGTTGTCACTTATATAACGTGGGACATAATTCCCGGTGAAATATCTGTTCAGTATTATATTGTATGAACTAGTTATTTCCCTTGAATGTCGGTTCGCCTACGCCATGATGTAATGGGAACCTATGTTAAAGTAGGTATTGTCCATGAATGTCTCTCGCCTATTCTATGATATTTTGGGAATACATTTTAAAGTCAAGTGCTTTACACAGAGGGGGTAATCACGTGATGGTCAAGATGACGACGTCCATGCCGAGACCGGTGACTTTCGCCGTGTTATACCCTTAATTACTTTTATAAATTTTGTAAATGCCGCTTACTTTCCATCCATATAAGTAAAAAAGGTAATAAGCGTTTATTTCGCATTAATATTCGCTCTATATCTGGACTTGACTCGCTACGAAATTTCTTAGCGGGATCACAAAATTACAGCTCCCGCTAAGAAAATTCGTAGCGAGTAAAGTCGAGATATAAAGCGAATATTTACACGAAATAAACGCTTATCACTTTCTTACTGATATGGCTGGAAAGTGAACGGCATTTAACAATTAAACAATAGTATTAAAGGTATAAAAAGGCGCAAAATACCTGAATCGGCATGGACGTCGCCATCTTGACTATCACGCGAATACCCCATCTGTTTACTGAGGCTTTCCAATAAGTTCACGTTATGATTTAAGTCTGCTTTGAACATAATAAGGATAAAACAAGATGAGAGTTATACTTTTCAGATTTTACACGGAATGATATTGACTTCAGTGTTCACGTTATTGATTTGTTTAATAAATAAAAGATATACACTTGCCTGTAAGTTATACATTTACATGTACTGCATTCAAAGCAATTTATTCAATTAAATTATAAACAAAAGCATATATAATCTATTGTTCACACATTTGATTAAACAAACAATTAACGCGAATTATACACAAATACTTTTAATGAGTATATGTTGCCAATTAAAATTGTCACCAATTAAGGAGAAGCTAACAACAAGCAATCAAGCCAGGATATCGACGCTTTAATTGAGTGTCAACATTTCACACATACTCAAGTCAACGGCAAGCGGTGGTACAAATAAACGGACATTAACCGAAAATTCATCATTCTGTCGAAGGTGCAACACATCTGTGATGTAGAAACCTGACATAGACATTCGGACAACCTAAATAACGTTGGATATAGTGCGCATCACTGTAAAAAAAATACATCAACTCGAATTTGTATTAATATTTTTTATATATATTTGGCGGATCGAACGGTATATACAACACAAATGTACATACTTTTTATATAACAAATATCCGGACATAACATACATGAGGAGTTTCTAGCAGATATGAAGACGGATAATTAACGCATACCAACCTTCAGTATGGCCTCAACATCAAGTCGGCATAACATAATAGTGGACATAACAAACAATTTTTGGTCTTTTGTGAAAACATAATATGTAGAAAACCTACTCTGTAGAAAAAACTTTTGAGGTTGATATAAGAAGTATTCTAGTGAAGATATTCTTATAAAAAACAATTAACTTCATGAATGTTTTAGGAAAACATATTTTATTTTCTATAAGATGTGTACTCGAATGATCCACGAAGTACATTTATAACAGGTTAAATAATCCACGAAAAGCGCCTCATGTTACACACGTATTAATCGCTTGTATCTTATCTTTAACGTATCGCGTTTCCTTAGTCTCGGATATTTCTTGCTATTATTCAGTTCACGATTGATTGCTTTCACCTCCGGGTGCTGACCACGCAATCAAGGTCCTAGGAGAGGAATATTCGATAAATCAAGTACTGTAATCATGGTGTGATGCATATTATAATTTTTTTTTACCAGGATGCCAGTAAGATCGATAGAAAGCGATATGAATTGTTATGATAAACAAAAACACCTTTAAAGAGCGTGTTAGTTAAAACAATCTTACGACACACGCTGATTGAATGCCTTTCTTGATTTACATGTATTAAATCATTTGCATACATTTTATGTGAATGGCAAACACATGCATACACATTATTGGACTCTCGTATGTAAACAGTGAACATTCTTCTAGAATTGACAATTGATCACTTGCTGATGCAACTTCTACCGGTTTTATAGCTGATATTAACAGGATACAATACTAATATGCGCATTGAATTTATGCTTAGATACAGGAATACAAAGGTCGTATATTTAATTTATGAACGTTGAGTTTAACCATTAACTTAAAAAAATCGGTCGATCAGCAACGTAACCAACAGCCACAATAACACAAACATCTTTCATAAGATACTTGTATTGTACATATGATCCCAAATTTAGCAAACCGAATGTTTGATCAATATGTTATCAGTGTAATATTGATAAAACGATGCTTCTCTGATAATATTTACTTGAATCGCAGTGCAAATCTTGTATCAAAATCTGACACTGATTTATTCCTAAACTAGATTTTGTAAAGGCGTTCGGCAAACATCCGCAAATATGCTCTCTTGACCTGAGCTGAAAGCAAATATAGGAAACAACGACTAACCGGTGTCATTGTTGAACTGGAAACATCATATTGACATTTCTAAATAAACCTGTGAAAATCTGATTTGTTAAGCGAAGATTAATAGAAACTTGAAGATGACGGCAGTTTCGTTTTCAATAGCGGTACACAGCAGTAACAATTCATATAGAATATTCTTATGTGCATATAGTAATTGTACACCATGTCTCAAAAAAAGTTTGAAATAAAGAGTACAGTTTCAATGCAAATGACATTCAGGACCGACGTTTATTTCTCAATATCGTGTAACCTTAAAACAAAACAACAATCAGGGTGTAATTCAGTGAATCATTGATTTCTACACGACTTGTTAGGTCAGAATTATTATGGGGTGTGACATTTAGACATTTAGAACATATTTTGATTTAAAATGTTAAATGTGCTGGTCTCATGTGTGTGTATTTCGAAGTTTATAAGGTCCTTCTTTGCCTTAGGCCGCAGTATGTAAAGACCCGGAGTGTGCCCCAGCACTCCTACCCAATTTGCTTACTAGACTCACGAAAGTTGAGACGAGTTTTGAGTTATAGCTGCAATTTCCAGGTTTTTATTTTTACCTGAAAGATATTCAATTTTGGTGTGGTTTTAGGCCGGGGGGTGGGGGGGGGGGAACCCACCTGTCCGGCATGGCGACCACCTACCAAACTCACATGCATCGGGATCGGGGATTGAAGCCGGGTCGCAGAAGTGACCAACCAATTCTCTAACCGGACCGCCCTGTGCTGGTCTTTCGTATAATGGCTAATTTAAATACATGAAGAAAATATAAGACATTAGTATACTTTTGCATGACAATAATTTAACATTTGTTATTTCTCTTACACTTATAACGTGGGACATAATTCCCGGTGAAATATCTGTTCAGTCTTATGTTGTATGAACTAGTTATGTCCCTTGAATGTCTGTTCGCTTATGGCATGACGTAACGGGAACGTATGTTAAAGAAGGTATTGTCCTTGAATGTCTGTTCGCCTATTCTATGATATTTTGGAAACACATTTTTAAGTGAAGTGCTATACACATAGGGGTAATCACATGATAGTCAAGATGGCGACGTCCATGCCGAGACAGGTATCTTTCGCCGTGTTATACCCTTAATTACTTTTATAAATTTTGTAAATGTCACTTACTTTCCATTCATGTAAGTAAAAACGTGATAAGTGTGTATTTTGAATTAATATTCGCTCTATATCTCGACCTCATTCGCTACGAAATTTCCTAGCGGGATCACAAAAACACCGCTCCCGCTTAGAAAATTTGTGGCGAGTACAGTCGACATTTTAAGCGAATATTAACACGAAATAAACGCTATCCACTTTCTTACTAATATGGCTGGAAATTGAGCGGCATTTAAAAATTAAACAAAGTATTAAATGGTGTAAAACGGCGAAAAATACTTGTCTCGACGATTAACAATTGACTGTAGGTTATACATTTACAGTTTATAGTTTAATAGTTTATTTAAGTCTCATCCACAATTCATCATAACAATTATTACAGTCAAATATGCAAAGCATGTATGAATGTGGCCATTCTTAGCGAATTATAAGAGACTAAATATCACAATCTCATAAAAGCTGACATAAAATACAACATAACATAATATATTACACTTTTCAAACTAAAATGTATCTTTTTAAAGTTTTAATAATTATTATGTTCACTGTAAAACTATGCTAATCTATTTACACATTAAAACTTTATTAATTTCTGATAATCAAGACATTTAGGTATTTGTCTAAAATGGCATTAAAACATGACATTAAGAGTTGATGTTTTCAGGTAACTTAACAAACTATTTACCTTTAAAAAAAACAGTATATAAAATAATAATAATAACAAAATAATAATATCATATAATTTACATGTTCTGTATTCAAAGCAATTAATTCAATTCAATAATAAACATAAGCACATATAATTTATTGTAAACACATTTGATTATACAACCATTTAACGAGTATTACAAAAAAATCAATTTAATGAGTATCTGTTGCCAATTAAACTTGTCACCAATTAAGGGGTAGCTTACAACAAGCAATCAAGCCCGGATATCGACGCTTTAATTGTCTGTCAACATTTCACACATTCTCAAGTCAACGGCATTCGTCTTTCGCATGAGACGTTAAACCGAGGTGCAGTGTACTAGGTGCTATACATCGGGCACTAAAAAGTCCCAGGGTCACCTCTGGAACAGGGTGTCTCCTGTATCTTGCACTATCCCCCGTAACCAACTAACACGTCTCTCTGGGGGCGATGGCCATATGGGAGAAAATCCCGGTGCGCTCGATGAAAAAATGAAAAAAACGAAAATTCATCATTCTGTCGAAGGTGCAACATTGATAACATATCACTATTCCCCGACTTTTAATAATCGCAATAAATTACGAGTGATACAAAAAATAAAAGAATGGTTAGCTTATAATCATGAGCATTGAGATATTTATATAAAGTGATTCGAAACAAACACTGTTATAATTGAAAAAATGTATATGGTATTGTTAAGGTCATTATTATGTTTTAATTACTTCAAACTAATAAGTTAATATATTTTACAACGATATGTATTTAAAATAAGTTTTATATTTTTGTTTTTAGATGTTTAGTTTACAGTTAACAACCGAAAACACAGATGGAAGCCTCTTCTGTATGACAGACATGTCAAGAACGCGGTATTCGGTCAATTTGCCTACAGTCGCGACTTCCGGTCACTATGAAAGTGACAGCGACACATCCGGATATCTGTCTGCGTCATCACTGGACTCCACATTAGAAGAAAGGCGAATAACAGCGAACGACGACAAGATAATGAACGTATGGAACTGTTGGAGACAGCACATAGATACATCTTTCGGTCAAAAATGTTCCACGCCTAAGCGCACATCCTCAAGCGGAGTGCTTCAAATGCGCGTTAACTTCCAAACCGGAAGTCGACGTTTTGCACAGAAGAGTAGATCAGAAGGGGATCTGCGTGGACCAGTTGTGAAGAAATCTTTGGATTGCAATCATGCAGAGTCGTTGGACAGTGGTTTCAACACTTTTAGCAGCATACAATGTCAAGCACATGCCAGTCAGAACTGGAAGCATCGGCCATACATGACCCAGTCTACGTCGACAGCTGATCTCCGAGTAGCTGGGAACAAGCCTAAACACGAGAGACTTCCTAGATACCGCGTGACCATCAATGACTTAACTTGTGCTACTCATTGCGATATTTCCGGTTTCTCGGTGAACGAGTCCATGAGTGAGTTTTTATCAAACGTGAACCAAGAAAACTTTGCTAGTTACCAACAGTTTTATGACCGAGTAACTAGAACGGCGAACATTGGGCGCTTCGGTCGAGACGGATCTGTCTATGTTTAAGCAGTATCATTTAAACTCTGTTGTGTACATTACCAGGATATAACAATATGCAAGTGCTACTATTTTATATTTTACTCGGCATTATATATACTTTTGTGTTCATGTTATTGATTTGTTGAATAAATAATAGATACATTTTGACGTTTGTTAATTCCTTAAATGTGCAAACTCACCCAAACTAAATAGTTATGCATATGTTCTACAGCAACACATATGTGATGTAGAAACCTGACATAGACATTCGGACAACCTAAATAATGCTCGATATAGTGCGCATGGCTGTAAACAAAATACATAAGCTCTAATTTGTATTAATTTTTTTTATATATATTTTCGGATCGAACGGTATATACAACTTAAATGTACAAATATAACAAATATCTGGACGTAACATCCATGAGGAGTTTCTAGCAGATATGAAGACGGATAATTAACGCATACAAACCATGAGAATGGCATCAACATCAAGTCGGCATAACATACGTGTGGAAATAACAAACTATTTAGTACTGACATAACATGGATGAACTGACAAAACGATTAGCATATCGACAATAAGTGCACGAAGAGAGAAAAGGCAGAAGCGACACAAAGAAAAGCCGAAAGGACGATGAATTTTCAAATACATGTAGATCGATATAGTTAATACTAATAGAACATAGAAAGTCGGGACTAAAGTGATATTGTGTTTAATATGTTGAAATTCAATCTCATCAGGTCGCCAATTAAGATGCATTCGAAGCAACATCTTCGCGGATAGTTCGCCCATCAATGTATAAATTGTTTGAAAAGAATCATTCAGATGTAATATTAGATGTATGCACAGTTTAGCTTATAATTTCTAAAAGTAAATGTACATACAAGAACTGGTCATATCTATGTTTAAAATTGTATCTGTGCTATAAAAGCATCGACTGCTTCTTACCAGCAAACATTACCAACATATTTTACGTCTTAAAACCAAACGTGTACACAGCTGAGCAAATAAACTAAGCTGAATTCGACAATCACCTCGTATTCTATTGCGGTAACATATATGGTTTCATTTCCACGCTTAACATAAAATTCACATTACATTGTAATACATCGATGTGAATCTGCAGAAAATTCAAAATTTGAAAAAAGTGAAAGTAAAACGTGTAACATGTAGATAATGTCTATAACTAATTATTTAATACTGTCCTTTTATACAACATAATTTATTTATATTTCTAGGATATCAATGGTATTGCATTGAAAAAAATCATGTTTGATTTACAAACTCAATCGTTAAATTATAAAGCGATTTTGATCCTATTCACCAGTGTCAAAACTACCCATTATATATGCACGCACTCTCTCACGTGTGCACGCACGCACGCACACACACACACGTACACACACAGGCACGTACGCACGAACACAAAGACACATTTCGTCGCTTGATTTCTATAGTGCTCTAACTACCGATTTCATTTTTTTGGAGAAAAACGCATTTAAAGTTTAACCTTTATTTTCTCACTTATTTATGTCCGTATGTGGACAAAAATATACCAGAGTGTTTATCAGCAAACGGAGAATATGAATATAATTAAATATTTACTTTAGTAAATTATATGTTATTTGCAATTTTATGTATGGAATTACTTTGCTCTAACTCCCGGAGATGGTGCAGTACAGCATTCACCCGTTTGTAAAAATGTGGGAGATGGAGCAAAATAGAATCGTAAAACTTCTTCTTTATTCTATACAAAATGTGGGAGATAGAGCAAACTGGAATCGAACAACTTCTTCTGTGACGACTGAATATTGATTCCGATTACGTCATATTAAAGATCTCGTTCTCACGAACACAGCGATATAAAAACTCATTTTTGAAAAACATGGAGATAGAGCACTATAGCAATAAAGCGACGATTTGCAATTATCTTTTTTTTTTACACGGTACAATAAAATAAAATTTGTACTTGAAGTAATGTATTGATTCATATAATTTAAAACCAAATGTATTTTTCCCGCCATATTTTTACTCCAAATTACAAGCATGCTTACATGTAAATTCAACATTTTATTAATTTAAAACACTCATATCTGTAAACTGTGTAATATTTCATCTAATGTCAATGTTATGTTCATATCTCAGATCAGCTTGTATACTATATTATCAGTGTGTGTGATAACCACCATCCTCCTTTGCACCGCCTGGGTCGTTCGTTTGAACTTTGTTCGCAGCTTCACCTGTCACGTGACCGGTATACGCCGATAATTTGCAAACGAATCGACCCACAGTTATTACTTCGCCTCAAAGTTTATAGAGTGA
>VMBQ01002030.1:126530-138757 GCA_007657795.1 Dreissena rostriformis | reverse complement strand
AGTCATATATGATATATTATACAGTAGACTCTGCCAATACCGGACGGTCTGGGGACCGGCCTGATCGTCCGGTTTTCAGAGAGTTCCGGTTTACCAAGAGTTGGCATATTGCCGAAATATACATTGTATGCAATGTGTACAAAATCATATAAGAATACAGCAAACCATATACATTTACATGTACCATGTGATAACTGTACTCATGAAATGTTTATGTTTTAAGTATTCTTCGAAACATGTGTTTTTATTTGATTAAAAGCAGGAAACATTCCATACCGACTTGTATTGATTAATCCCAAAGTGAACGTGGTGCTTTATTCATGTACGTACATGTACATGCGTAATTGACATTTGTCATATAGGCGAGTGAGTCGTGTTCGAGTTCGCTATGAATAGCTTTGAATTAAGTAAGTTTTATTTGTTACAAACGAATGTTGAGGACACACGATTTATATTGCATACAATGTATATTTCGGCAATATGCCAACTCTTGGTAAACCGGAACTCTCTGAAAACCGGACGATCAGGCCGGTCCCCAGACCGTCCGGTATTGGCAGAGTCTACTGTATATATATATAGGGAGATAAGTGTGTGCACAACCAGATACACTGACATACAGACAGACATATATATTCCCATTTGAGACTTCAGCGTGTGCGCCTAGCTACGGTGCAGAACGAGGCATACATATTATGAAATCCCATACCCAAAAAAGGATGGTTCATTCACAGTTATATACCCCGTACTTACACCGCAACACATCTCGACGTGGCAACAATTTTTTACATACACAGAATGGACAACTTTACATACATAAACACTTTTTTACAAACATGAAACCATAGTTGTATTAGGGCAGGATCCGATAAGGATTCTAAACTACCCTCACACTATGTTAGAAACACCGCGGAAATCCGTTGGATCTAGAAGATACAGTGAAATTATGAATATTTTTGTTTATTAACAGGGAGATAATTATATTTCACAACAACGTTATTGCCTATTTCTGGGATCTATTAGTAGATACTCGTTCACAGTCGATAATTTATATATAGGGGGATAAGGTTGGGTGAACAACCAGATACACACACACACACACACACACACACACACATATATATATATCACAATTATGAAACAAAGGCTTTGTATAAATATTCAAGTTCTGATTCACTTCGTTAAGATTCACTTACAGACCACATCTTCCATGATAATTGTATTTTTATGTTTGTATAAAATGATAAACACGCAGCCGATTGAAATGGCAGAAGATGGCTCTGATCACGTCATGAGAGAAACTGAGAGCGTTCCCGGACACAGCAGTCTATACAGTTGTCAATCTATGGTAAGTCAGAAACTGACAGCGTTTTCGGACGCAGCAGTCTGTACAGTTGCCTCTCTATGGTAAGTCAGAAACTGAAAGCGTTCCCGGACACAGCAGTCTGTACAGTTGTCAATCTATGGTAAGTCAGAATCTGAAAGCGTTTTCGGACACAGCAGTCTGTACAGTTGTCTCTCTATGGTAAGTCAGAAACTGAAAGCGTTCTCGGACACAAAAGTCTGTGCAGTTGTCAATCTATGGTAAGTCAGAAACTGAAAGCGTTTTTGGACACTGCAGCCTATACAGTTGTCACTCTATGGTAAGTCAGAAACTGAAAGCGTTTTCGGACACAGAAGCCTTTTCCGTTGTCACTCACGGGTAAGTAAGAAACTGAGAACGTTCCCGGACACAGAAGTATGTGCAGTTGTCACTCTCGGCTAAGTCAGGGACTATCAACGTTCTCATACACAACATGGTGCAGAGTCGTCACTCTAGGGTAACGCAGAGGCTGAAAGCGTTCCCAAACACAAAAGCCCGTACAGCCGTCACTCTCGAATAAGTAAGAAGCTAAACGCGTTCCCAAAAGAAAGCAGCCTAAACAGTCGTCAGTCTCAGGAAAGTCAGAGAATGCGATAGTTCCCAGAAATTGCAGTCTGTAGAGTCATCACTCGCAGGTTATATCGGGGCTGAAAGCATTCCCAGCCAAAGAAGCCTGTACAGGCGTCAGTCTCAAGTAATACAGGGGCCCATAAGCGTTACCAGACACAGCAGTGTGTACAGACATTTCATACTGGTAAATCAGAGACTGAAAGCGCTCCTGGGCAAAAAAGTCCATACAGCTGTAACTCACGAGAACGTTATGGAATTAAAGTTTACCTAGTCACAGCAGCCTATACATTCATCGCACGGGTAAGTCAGGGACTGATAGCGCTCATAGACACAGCAGCCTATACATTCATCGCTCGGGTAAGTCAGAGACTGAAAGCGTTCCAAGACAATCCAACCTATACACGCGTTACTAGCGGACGATATGAAGAATTAAATCGTTCTAAGACACAGTTCTCTGTAGAGCCGTCACTCAATGGAAAGTGAGGGACTGGAAGCGTTTCCAGATACAACAGATACAACAGCCTGTACAGTAGTCTCTCACAGGTAATGCAGGGCCTGAAAGCGCTCTATTGAGATGTATTAGGCGATTGTAATTGAAACGTGCTTAATTGAAGATAAAAAACCCAGACATTTCACCCAACGTTCAACACAGATTTTACACACGTGCGATCAAACAAAACATCGTTTTCTTTCACAATAATTTGAAAAGACCATAACATACATTTTTCATCATCAGAGAACAAATATGTCTATAAATCTCTTAATATTAATCGCCTTATGATAATAATTAAGACGATTACACATACTACAAAACATTACTGTTAAAGTTTAAAAATGTCATTATATGCTTTATTTGTTCCCATACTATAATTTTGTGTCTGAGTGTCTATCCACACTGCTAACGTAATTAAATGTTAATTTATTTACTTAAATACACAAATCTATATTCAACCTATAAACAATGAGGTATTCATTTATATTATTTAATAATTCAACAAACATTAACATCGTTTATCAGATGGCATTACACTCCATTCATAAATAAACTAAAATGTATCTGAGACTATATGTCAACCAACTTTCAAAAAATGTATTTTTATGTGTTGATAGTGCAAATAAAATTAAAATTAAGCAAGCATCGTTAACTGACAAGTTTATTGCGTGTTTGTGTTTTCAGAATTATGTTGAAGGTGTGTCCATAGAGGTCTGTAACATACTGACCCGGCTGGGATACGGGGAAGAGATCAGACGGTGGCGGATTGCGAAGTACAGAGAAAGTGATAGGCTGGGGAATGAACGAAAAAGTAATGTAATTTATATCACAGCCGGCAGCAAGGCAGAGGGGCTGACCTGCGTGTTTGAAAGCGACCGGGACATGTTAAACGTGTTGAAAAAAGTCCTCTGTGTGGAAGATGGCATCAATATTCACACTATACCAGACAACATGGAAGTGTACAGGATGGATACACGTGTATATCCAGGACACTGTAGACTGTTTCTAGAGAGACAAAGGTCTAGCGATTATGAAAAATTCCAAAATTCTCTGTGTGATAATGGCCATGGAGACGTTCTGTTAAGTAGTGAATTATTTGTAGATGAAGTAATGACACTTCCTATATATCAACAATATATAGCCGGAATTGAGGAATATGAACGCGCAGGGCCGTCGATGCCGATGTCATTTCAAGGTGTACTTTATATGGACGTGGTAATCGCTTTGCGTTGTCATTGCCCCAGCATCCTCAAAAGATGGGCTACCAGACCCCGTCATTGGCCACCAACAGTCATAGTTCAAAAAGTCGTATCATTAGGCGCCTATGTTACCCCGGTAGGGTTTAAGGGAAGTGAATACAAGCACATGGAGTGGAGGATTTGCTTCAACACCGGTGAGACAGAACTAGTTAACAACTTTAATGACACACAAGCGAAAGTGTATGTTTTGCTTAAAATGATCCTAAAACATGTTCTCAGGCCTTGTAAGAAAGAAATCACATCTTATGTGATGAAAAATATAGTATTATGGCAAGCTGAGAGTAACCCACAGAACAAGTTTTATGATGTTTTACAAGTTTGTTTCACTGGCTGCATGACGGATTGAGAGAACTTAGGACTGCTATCGTCACACAACAACTGCCATATTACATGATTCCGGAAAGAAATTTAATGGCATCAAGTGGTTTGCAGGACAAGCAGAAAAATAAATGGGTAACAGAAATCACGGACATGATTGCGGAAGGTCCCAGGGTAATACTGAGATTGCCGAACATACGACAGGCCGTCTTCGCATCCCCAGAGCCGATGCTGTGGTACAGCAAGAGAAGGATGGAGCTGGAGATGCTGATGCTGGAGATGGGGAACAGAGTCTTGCAATGTAAAAATGAAAACTGGTTGCTGGGTGAGTCTGTTGCCATCCTGCAAAAGCTAGTGACACGTATATTAGAGATAAATATGGAGCTGGATCAACAGTTACTCGCCGAAGGCTGTGTTGTTGATGATCTTAGGGCCATGTATTTTAGAATATTTATGTAAATATGCATTTACGTACAAGAAAATGATTGAACTGGAGGAGATTGTCAGAGACATATAATGGAGAGATGAGAACTTTGTGGTGGTTTTACTTTGATATCATCCTTCAGGAGATAAAGAGACACTGCGCGAGGTAGGGAGGGAGGTCATATAGGAGATGTTTATCAAAGTCAATGCTATAAATTATATCTGATATCAATTTATTCCTACATGTAACAATTGATTGTCAGTGTGTATGTTGTATCAAGCCACTTCACGTTGTGCTGATTCATGAACTTAAGAAATCAGTTAAATATATATACATCATTCGGCTATCAAACTAATAAATGAAAAGCAAGTTCAAACACACATCCCCATTGTGATTTTGGTATTTTATCTATATATTGATACACATCACAAATGTTGAACTGATTCAGCCATTTTAGATCATGATGTTTTTGTGTTATTACACTAAACGTGTATCCACATGTTAAGTTGAAACTAACTAGCAAGAACATATTACCCACACGTTTTGAAAGATAAATTGCTGTTTTATTGAATTTTTAGATTATCATTTTCTTTGCTTTTACATTACACATAAGAAAAGGGAATACATCAAACAATAATGCACGAACACGCACTGACAACTCTTTATTTCGTTCGGACAAATGTTACGACTTATATGTAAACGATTTGCCATTTATATTGAAATACTGTATATTGATATACATTTGGAAGTTGTGCACAGTGAGAGTATCATATCAATTTGAATATGAAGCAACATCAATTTTTTTAAGTTGAACATATTAGAACATTTAACGTTCAGAAAATCAAATTTCCCAACCAATCGAGCGGTATGGGGACAATCCTTGCTGTTATGATTTAACAAAATATGTATTGTAATTTCTATTCATTTAGTGTTGACTCGTATATTATATCTTTTTCGATATTTTTAATTCGTGTTAAAAATTACTTCTAATTTAATTTGGTATTTTAATCGCATTTCCGTTTTTCACATTTTGTCTTTTTTTTTTATTAGCAAGCCGCTTTTTTATGCTAGATGTCAATTGCTTACCTGTAGTTTCTTTTAGAATTTTTAATATAGCATTTTCTGCTTTTCATCGGTGCATAAACTGATTTAATAAATAAATTAGGCATATTCTTCTCGACAGTTCATACACCTATGAAATGCAGAAAAATGATATCAAGTACCTATAATTAATGTCATTTTGACATTCATAAGTCTAGAGCGGACACTATAAGCTTGCATATAAATATAGGGATAATACCCGTTTTCGAGGGCATTATCATCTGCGGGCGCTCGAAAAATCCGAACGAATTTCGAGAGCGCCCGCAGATGATTATGTCCGAGAAAATGTGTATTTTCGCTATTATTGCATAAACAAATAACACATACCAAAATAAATTAAAATAACATTGAAAACAATATTTTTTGTTCATTCGACATCGACAAAATAATTTGATTATTTCATTTGACGTCACACAGTTCAAGGTTGTGTTTTACATATGCCTCACTCGGTCATCTTCAGAAATGACGAGGCTTTAGCTTCGGATAGGCAGTTTTCGATTTAAAATGTGTTTAAACAGTGGATTAATGCAAATTTAAAATGCAGCCGCGCAAAGTAAGAACAACAGATTGCAAAAATAGCCAGGTTGTAGCCAATAACATGGACGCGCTTCCCGGTCAGCCATTACTAAGGGAAGTAACTGCGCGTGGACCAGTTTATGGATATGAAAAACACATAACAGGGCTTGAAAGGCACGTGAATCGCCTTATTAATACCCGATTTTTCCCGTTCAAGTCCTCCTTTTGCCAAGTTTCTGCACCCCGCCAGAGGGCAGTATAGATAGAGTTTATGCAATAATAAAGAATCAGTTTCTATTTCATCTTCGTCGAATGGCATATCGTTGACGTTGGCGCCAAACTATGGCGTCATTTCGATAGTGACGAGTGAAAAACAACATTAATGCAATTTGTGCAAAACATTATTTTTTTAAAGGCGGACGGTCATGAATATTTACGTTTTTATTTTCATAAACTTAGACATAAGAAACCAGTCACGCGATCGAATCATCCAATCAGAATACGTTTCGACCCTCCTCACTGTATCGTGACTTTAACGAGTCCACTTGAATAAAACCTCAAGAAGTGCATGCCAGTTATGTTTTTAAATTTTTATAACTTTTAATTTATTTACTGTTTATTAATGACAATTACCACAATCATTTTCATGATTTCCGGTTTTCATGGGAAAGGCGGTCATGTTTTTTGCCAGGAGGAAGATATGGGTTTTAAATTACGTAACACAAAATTGTATTAGTTTCTTAATGATTTATAAGTATGTTTATCCCATTTTCTATAAACTGTTTATTTACAAACGTCTGTATGGTTGCACAAGTGACATGCGCATGTTTCTATTTATGTCGTTCCCACGACTCAGAAACTCGTTGCTCGTCTAAAGGAGTTATTTACGCGTTCGAACAAGATAGTAAACCCAGTAAACGAGTAAGTTAGTCGTGGCTATGACGTTGTAAGTCGTGTTAACAACATAGTTAATTCGTTGCAACTACTAAGTACTTAGTTATGACTTAACGAGATACCTATCTCGTTGTAACGACATTATCAATCAATCAGAATGCACAAAATTTAAAAAGCTTTTAAAATCGCAAATCTGTACAATTTACCTCGCCAACAAAAAATATTTTAGCCTGCCATGTAACGCCAATTTGAAAAATGCGTTCAACGACTTATTGTTCTGACTGTTTGCTTATGTCATAACCACGAACTATTTCCATTCAACTAGTTACTGACTCGTTCCCGCGAGCAACTGGTAGCTATGACGTTCCCATGAGTTACTAAGTAGTTCCCACGACTTACTTACTTGTTCCATCGATTTAGTCGTGGCAACGAGTTTCTAAGGAGTGTAAACGACATAAATAAATAATATAAATGTCACAACTTTACCATTGAAGGCCTGCCACTGCCTTGGCGACCCGATGTGGAAAATGCAGTCTGCTTAAAAGCATCTCCTGTCTGACGCTTCTATAATATGTACTACAACCAATAATTGAGTGATCGTTAGTATATCATTTAAATTAGCTAGTCAGTCATTGTAAATACTAGTGCTAATTAAATAGATAACAACTCTCGCAATTGATGATCGAGCGTAGGGACATAAAGTAAATTGTATAAAGCATGCTACTGTAGCAGCGTTAATTTGCGCACGGAAAACTATATAAAACAATCTTAAAATAATGTTGTTTTATTTTGTGGTCAGAGGTCTCCTTAAATCTGACGTTAACTATGAAAATGGTAAATGGGCCGTCTCGTTCATGGAAAAGAGCCACAAGCTAAACAGAAGGCCAGTGACGTCACAGATCTTTGAATAGAATGGCGTGTACTAAATAGGACGTGCCTATGAAATGCGTACTTTCGAATACCGTTCAGCTATAATTTTACTGAAATTAATAACTCAAACATAAAGTCGGATTTAACGATATACTGCATAATTTAAATAAAAACATGTTATAAAACTCTGACATCTTAATTACGTGACATAGATCGTTTTAATAAGTGGTATTATTATTAGTTTGTTTTGAAATAATTTCGGTTCAATCATTTAGCGTTAAGCGTTTAGCATACGCAGTTAAGAATTGAGCATTTGAACCAAAGTGGTTTATATCAAAAAGGTAAAGAAAACGCATCTAATAACAACATCTAACAATAAGTAAATCGCTGAGAAAGTAAATTTGCAATATCGACAATAGTCTTTTAAATTTAAGTATTTTAATATAGAAGTACTGTACACATAGGAAAAAGTTAGTCAAATTGAAATAACATTTTGACGTTAAAACCACTCTCTTCTAACCAGGTTTTTTTGTACTTCATCTATTATAACACTAAATGTGTTTACTCGGCGCAAATTGATAGGGTTCCGTTAGGTCTATAATGCAATTAATTAAGACCGTAAGAGTAATTGTGAGTGTTAATTAAGCGCAGATGAATCGGAGGTCCATCACATATAAAATCCGAATTTAACCTAAATAAGCATGACTTGAAGGTTTTCTGTTTACAAAGTTGGCAGACAAACATGACAACATTATCAACTGCCAAATTGGATATCAAAAAGGTAAAACCACATCAGACTGCATTTTTATAATTCATTCAATAATATCAAAAGTAATTAACTCAGGTAAAAAGAGTAAACACAATTGTTATTGATTATTAACAATGTTATGATAAAATCAATCAAACGCTACTATAGCAAAAAATAACGACAGAAAATATAAGCTCCAAAATCGTAAATGCCTTAAGGGCCATGTATAGTGTTGTTAAATCAAAAATAAAGTTTAATCAATTATTGTCAGACCCCATCAGTATTCAACAAGGCGTAAAACAAGGCGTCGCCATCTCATCTTTGTTGTTCAGGATGTTCGTAAATAACTACAGCATATTGACACGAACATAGATAACTTATTCACCATTAACGAGTTAAAAATCTTTCTGATATTGCACGCTGACGACCAAATTCTATTTGCTCCCAAGTAGCGCTGCAAAAGAAGTTTACCAATATAGAGACGAACTGGCACGTGGCAATTAAAAATCAATACAGACAAAACCAAAGTTTTAATTTTTGAAAAAGAAACCAGATACACCGATATCGATATTTTCCTTTACGGTAAAAAACTCGAAATCGTTACTTCCTTCAAATATCTAGGAGTATACCTCTTTAAATATGGATAGCAGAACACGCTTCTAATTCAATTGCATCGATTAGTCTCTATCTTCAATAATACGAATTAAGTGCAAAAAGCAAACTTAAACTATTCGACATCATAGTTGCATCAGTTTTAAACTACTCATCCGAATTTCCAAATTTACAGATAATAGGTAATGTCGACCTTATTGTTTTATTTGACCTCCAAATTCCCAAACCATATTTTATTGTGCGAACAACTAACATGTCAAAAATAAAGAATTTCGTTTTTACATCGAGTTTTACTCTACTAAATATGGACGGGAAGTGATAATATGTCGTTGTGGCTTGCTTATTCAGGATTTTAACAGCTTCATTGAGCAATCCGTTGTAATTAAATTTGATACCAGGGGTTAGTTAATTTGTCAACAATTTTAATGTTTTCATTGTTCAGTGACCTAATGTGACCGGGTCAACTTTTTTTTCGATTTGTTTAGTAGTTTATAACCCTTACCTATTTATTTTCACATTATATTTTTTTTGAGTATGGTCACATGATCAAATCGGAGGGAAAAGCTGGCAGACATGTTTTTGTTATCTAGAAAAACGAGTTAAAGTTCACTCTTGTGGTCAGTTTTGGTTCTTGTGTTTGCATTTTATTGTATGTTATTGAAAACAGTTGCAATGCATTGTTTTATTTGTGTTTTGTTTGAGGCTTGAACATTTTTAATGTTCAAATCACATGATTTCGCGAATGTTCAGAATGGCAGCAAATTAATAAATTCACTTTTAGATAGCAACTTATACACTCAGTTAAAACACCATAATATATGTGGGCATGCTCTTATTTACAGCACCAGTAGGTTGAAAGAGGAGAGACTGAATTGAAAGAGAAAGGGACTCAATTCCATAAATTGGTAAGAATTGTATAAATTGTATCAATGTGTTGAATGAAATATTTTTAACTCATTATTTGGAAGGTTTTTGATGCTTCGTTTCTGTATTATGATTATTAATGTCATTGTTGTACCTGAATCTTATATGAGTAGTTGAGTCATATAAAATACATGTTAAAGCCACTAGAACAGAACTATTGTTTTAGTATTTATTTGTTTTTTATATTTCAGATCATGATTCACTCTTGGACTAACTACTATTTCGTCTGCATGTATTTCATTATGGACTTACTAGAATTCTGACCTTATTAAAAGAAGTGAACTGTGAAGCGTCTTATTTATGAAGTTGTCTTGTTTATTGGGATACAACATACCCGTAACCATCAGTGTTACACTTACACAATTTGTTCTAGTTTACCTTTTTGAAAAATACATACTTTATTCTTTTTTTACATTTTTTTGTTGTAGACCCCATTTTGAGAGTAAGTATCTTTGCCATGCAAGTGTGCGTTCAAGCTTGACGCACATGTTGTAAATAGCGCTATATCATCCGCAAACAATAAAATATGCAATGAAAGTATTTCTTTATCTTGCGATTTGAGCTTTAAAAAAAACTAAACTTGCATTTATATCGTTAATTAACAAAATAAATAGGAGAGGAGAAAGAAGCTCCATTTGCATGACCCGTAATGAAAAATTAAACAATTGTGAAAAGCAATTGTTATCAGAATCTTTAACACAGGATTTGACATTTAGATGTATTGACTTTAGTATATGAAGCATCTTACAACTTACACCCGACTGAACTAAGTGTTCCCATAATGCGTCATGAAAGACCGTGTCAAATGCTTTTTTATTATGCGTTTTCATAATCTATAAATGCGCATGAGAGTTTTCTCTTATATGCTAACACGTTTTGAATTACAGAGTGAATAACGATAATTGTAACATAAGAAAGGATTTATTAATGTGTGGTACTTAGCATATGAACCAATACCATACAAACATTGAAGAACTTACACGCAATTACACTACAGTCATTAAATGGGCAAATACCCACACATTGTAATTGAGAACAGTACCCAAATGAACTCAAAAACAAATAAAGTATTTGTAATTACGTGTTACGTCTGTTACGCACCAATGTTTGACATATCTAGACATGGTAGGTGTGAATTTAAGTGATTGGATGGATTAAATTATGTAACTTCTTGCGAATGTCAGGTTTACATTGCAATAGACTCAGGAATCATCCATGATGCAAAGGCAGAAGAATGGAATAGGACATAAATTTACCTGATTGGCCTGACAGCCCATGTCGTAGCGTAAGTTGGTGTCAGCCTGGACAGTTTGCAGAAAGCAGGACTTGGAAAGATAAGAGAACGTAGCAAGAAAAGTTAGTGACGGTTTTGTTAATGTAATCATTACATTGTGCTGTTACTGTTATAGATGTAAGTCTGATGTAGTCATCAGTGTAAGTGGATTATCTTAATCATGTTTCAATATATCTGTTTGTGTACATACTTGTCCACTAGGACACTGGGTAGTTGCTTGACAATCATTGGGATCAGTAATTTTAAGACAGGAAAAACACTCGAGGCATTCTGGAAATACAATAAAACAAACAAATCAAGCGATAAGTAGACCGCTGAAAGACACAGTTTACAAGATATACGTGATAAAAAGGCAAAATAAAAGCTATGATGGTGGATTGCATACCTGCCACTCCAGTCACGTAAAGTGCTACCCAAACACCTGCAAAATAACAATTTCACGTCAGAACAATATCAATTATTTGCCCTTTCATACGGAATCCGGATAGTGTCATCTATAAGCTCGCCCTTCTTTCGTCAAGGGCGACACACGACACACGAAGCGATGCACGATATATTGCGTGACAGTCTCGGCAACGAACGATATTTTGCGCGACAGTCGCGGCGACGCACGATATTTTGCGCGACAGTCGCGGCGACGCACGATATATTTAACACGATATATCGCCCTTGTGTAGGTAGCCCAAAAGGCGATATATCGTGTTGAATATATCGTGCGTCGTCGCGACTGTCGCGCAAAATATCGTGCGTCGCCGCGACTGTCGCGCAAAATATCGTGCGTCGCCGCGACTGTCGCGCAAAATATCGTGCGACGCCGCGACTGTCGCGCAAAATATCGTGCGTC